>VURO01002758.1:43937-86612 GCA_015108175.1 Pelvicachromis taeniatus
AAAAAAAAAAGAAAAAAAAAAAAAAAAAAATAAAAAAAAAAAAAAAAAAAAAAAAAAAAAAAAGAAGAAGAAAGAAATGTTCAAAATGAGACATTACATGAGCAAATCAGGCAAATTTAAAATCTGATAAAATGTTTACATTTTATGGGTGTGACTTAATCGCATCAGACATGTTTATGTTAGAATAGAGAACCTCGACATGTAAAGCTTTTCATTAAGATCCCTTCAAGCTACCTGGTCTGTAGGTTTTCCAAACTCTCAGTGAGAATGAAGGGGTTGTGTGAGATAATATAGCCGAAGCAAGAGTCCTCCACACCAATGTCTTTGAGAAACAGTAACCGCGGGGCCACATCTGTGTTGAAGTTGAGTTTCAACAGCATGGAGCCTACATTAGGCCTTTGTTCCAGCTTCCACAAGTTCACCCCTGCGATGAGAAGGGCCGGGTGAATCATTGGAAATAATAACATTTGGATTCAAATTTTGAAGATGAGGTTTTACTGTGATACCAAAGTGGTTATTTTCATTACCTAGTTGTACCAGCTTACTAAGCATCTCAGACTTATCGACATAATCTCTAAGAGTGGTGGAGACTGGAGGGATGGCAGAGGGAACAGATATACTGATGGCTTCTTCATCACTGATCTCTTCTAAAGCTGAAGGTTGAGCCACAGGATCCAAATCTACTTGATAAAGAAATTACAGAAGAGCAAAATCCAACATGAAACAAAACAAATCTTTAATTTAATGAACAATGACAGCAGCAAACCACTACCTACCTAATGATATATGATTATTTTCAGTAGCTAGTGGAGCATCTCTGGTTGGTAACAGTGAGGTCTTGTGTACTCCAACATTAGTTCTTGACAGCTCTTCTGTACTTGTGCCTTCCTTTGCCTCAGTTGTCAGATATTTAGCTGCTGAGTCACTGTAGAAGCAAATCTGTTGTTTCCACCTCAGTCTTGTCAGCGCTGTTGCTGTTGTGCGATTCCCTGTGATCAATAATCTACTAATAACTTTTGTTGGTACTCTTGTCACCTTAATCCACTGTTGAACCTGAGTGTAATACTGCCAGGTACTGCTCCCCGTCTTAGAGTAAAGAGGACTTCTTAGACACAGCTGTGCACAAGTAGAGGCCATGGTTATTCTGTAAGAAATGAACATGACATGTTTAAGTGGCATACCATGCAACATACAGTACTGGGAAAAGATCTTCAGTCAATTGTCTTTCCTTTATATATTACTTTCAAGTAGCCAGACTTTCTTGTAATTTTTAAAATGGTCTTGAGCAGGAGTTCTCCAGGCTTTCTGAAGGTCTTTCACATTGGCTTCTTTTTCACAAATTTTAAGCCGTTCTTTTTACCTGGCTTTCAGAGAAATGTTTTTTTCCCCCTATTTTAACACTGACAAATGAATCATTCCACCATAAAAATGAACACGACTCAAGGTGTGAACCAGGGTTTTGTCTACACATATTAGACAAGAACCAATTTTAAATGTATCTTTAGGCAGTTTTTAACTAGCAGCCTGTCAAAAAACACATCCCTTGTTTCCATTTCTTTAGTTGGAAAATACAAATGGTAACACAGTTTTACAGGCATACATTTGTAATTTTATACCAACAAGGTCATTCCCAAAGAGCTATTAGTTGAAAACATGGAATATCTCAGCATGGTGTGCAGTATGTCCTCACAAAATAAATCTGAGGAAACTGGACAGGTGGTGGACAAAGGAAGAAGTGACACTCCTTAAGGACCTGTCTCTCCATAAAAAATATCCATAACAATTTTTTTTTTTTTTAAAGAAAAAAGTAGTGATAAGTAATGATCTGATACAGGACCTGAGTCCATCTGACCCTTCAGGTGATCCATCTACTGTTCACTGAAGCCTCATCAGAAATGGTCTCAGTGGAAGCATGGCTGTCAATAAGCCATTATTAAAGAAAGGAAACCAGGAGAAAATGTTGAGGTATGTCAAATTACACAAAAACTGGACTGAAAATCAGTACGAACAAGTCTAATAGAGTGATGAATCCAAATTTTGCATTTTTATTATATTTACAGTATATGTGGCTAACATCCAAAGAAGAGCTTTGAATGTTGTTCAAGAAACTTGGAGAACTATTCCTGAAGACTACTTAAAGGAATACAAGAAAACTTAATTTATGGTACTGTGACTGTGTAGATTTTCATATGTATTTGCCTAGAGATTTTCAACCACTGCACAGGTGCAGTCCTCTAAAATCCCAACTGCAAGTTGATCAACTTGGATGACACTGTGCATCGGTCAAATGTTGATTGCTCGACAAGTGGGCCTGAACTAGGAAGAGATCGACAGTGGAGTTCATCATGAATAGGAGAAGCCCTTTGTTCTGGTTGTACCACATATTTTTGATCCTGCCCCCATATGACAACAGATGAAATGTAATTAACTATATGAATTCAGGCTGTGTTAAAAAAATAAAGGTGCTCGTATCAAATGTTGACTTTCATTTCACACAAACACAGCTTTTGCCTTATAACCTATATTCCCGTGTACGTTTTGCACATATTTCAACAAATCCCTGGACCCGTTCCCCATTTTCCTAGCAGAAGAAGTGATGACTCAAGACAGTTTATATGGCACAAACTGGAACAACTACATAGTGAGAGCTATGTGAAATATTGCTACAATCAATCACATTCTGGATTCAACATATTTACACATACAAATGACTGAAGTAGTCTATAGTATAATTACTATAGTGTAATACATACTGACACATTTGAAACAAAACGTTTACAAGACGTATACAAATACAGTTATACTGCCAAAGAAAGGTCGGACCTTTATGAACTATCACTAAAATTAAAAACATAATAAAGGACTTAGTACTCTTGACACACGTACATATTTGCACTTTGTTCCTTCCTGGAAAGCTCTGATGTTTGTAGCTATTGTTCCCATCTCAATCTTGTTGTGGTTTACACACTAAGTTAATGTGCAGTGTTTATGCTACTCTATAATACACTTTATCATTGGATTATACCATAACGGATAACCCAGCTCCTCGCGATGGTGTGTTTTTCAAAAGGGCAAAGATGAACTTCTAGTGTCATTCATTCAAAACCTTCATTCATTAATATATACTTTTCCCTAGATTAGCTAGCTATGCAGATAGCTCGGTTGCTGATTTGCTGGCCTACATGAGGCTAGCTTGACACGGTTACATCGTTGTATGCTAGCAGAATGATACTTCTCCTTAATTCTGGTTTCATGATCCAGCGTCAGTACATAACCTCAAATCTTTCCGCTCTTTTACTCACTGTTTATGAATCAAAACATTATCCTCACGGTCCTGTAATGTCAAGTATTTTCACGTGCTCGCTAACGGAAGCGCTCCACGTAAACGTCACTTTTTGGGACGTACCACAACGGCGTGTTTTCAACGCACACCCGATGTCTTTATTATGTTTGGAAGATAAAATAAAATGCCATGTATACAAAATGTAAAAAGAACATAAGATCACTACTGTTAAAAATGCGCTGCTGTAGTTTATAACCTTTGCTCTGGGGAGTTTTACAAAACTTCTCTTTAGCATACAACACCCCCACGATCTCGCGTGGTTCAGTCCGTCTTCAAGGTTCCTGATTGTTGGTCTGTTTTCACGTCACCCAACCTCACTATTTCACCAAAAGTCCAACTTTTAGTGTTTACGGTTAAATTTGCATCGGTAAAGTTCAGAAGGAGGTATTTATCTCAGCGACATGGCAGCTACTATTGGACCCCGAAAATCGAGGAAGGAGAATGCTAACTATAACTTACATTTCCGAATGATAAACGAGCAACAAGTGGAGGATATCTCCATTGACTTCTTCTATAATCCGCACACCATCACTCTGCTGACAGTCACACTGCTCAGCCTCATGTACTTTGCCTTCACTAGGTAAATAACAGGCTGAAATTGTACGTTGCTGTTTACAGTTGGTTTAAAGGCTCCATGTTTTAGTTGACACCCGAATTTGTGCCGTGACAGGAATGATGAACACACAGATAACAACCTGCGTGTCGGTTTGTTGGTAGTCGTCTCCTTCTTCTTGGTCATCAGTGTCCTGGCCTTTCCTAATGGTGAGTTAATAGCTACTCCTTTTGTGGATGGTCGTGTGTGATAAAGTCACCGTGTACATCTGAAACAGTGGATTCATTAGTACCGCTTTGACGATTAATTACTAGTTTAATTACTTTTACAGAGTTACTTATTTTCTGGCTACAGGTATTTTTAGTTTTTGACTTTTGTTGGATTGAATTAGGTGTCTGGAAAATGTGAAACCAAATATGTCAAAAACATTTTTTGTCATTTTAAAAATATGGTTTGATCTGCCTGTATTCAAATCTGTCAAATATGTGCCATTTTAGCCAGACCAGAATAGATTTCATTAAAAAATAGATTTTACCCACGAAATAACTAAATTTGATTAATTACTGTAAAAATATGGCTTAATTTATTAGTGTATGTATAATTTATGTTATAAACTACCAATGAGTGTAGCTTTAAAATAAATGTAGTAAGCCCTTTATGGTGTGTTAGCTAAAGCTAGAGACTCAAGATTACCTGTTGAAACCCAGTTAGTTGTTTGATCAGATCGTCATACCTGTATTGTTGTATGCCTCAGAGATGTGGGGCCATAAAGACATTTCATTCATTCAAGCGTTTCATGTTTTTCATGTCACTTATATACAGGGTGAGTATCTTTGTTTGTCTGAATGCAGTTATTTTAAGTTGCAAATACAGAAATTTGCTTGTAGATGGAGAAGTATAATTCTAAAGATATTACTGTGCAAGACATTAGATCTGTATTTGGATGTGGGTCCAAATCCAGGTCGAATATCTTTTCCAAGACTTACCCTGATCTCTTTATCATAAATAGTACAATCACTTTATGATGCTTTCTATTACAGGACCCTTCGTTAGGCCACACCCTGCAATATGGCGAATGGTGTTCGGTGGGTGTTTTCTGCTTTTCTGCTAAGATACAGTTCTCATGTAGCCTTATCCTCACTCACTCACTTTTTCCCTGTGTTGGGTAGGTCTCAGTGTGCTCTACTTCCTGTTTCTTGTCTTCCTCATCTTCCTTAACTGGGATCAAGTGAAGACTCTAATGTACTGGCTCGACCCAAACCTCCGCTGTGCGAGACGGGAGGCTGATATCATGGTAAGGATAGCTTTGACCTTACATTTTTTGGAACCTTTTGAAGTGAAACTTAAAATAGATTTAGAATAATCATGCTACATAGTTGTTTAATTTTTTCAATAAAGTTTTATTTAGTTTACTGGTGTCCTTACATGCTCTATAATATGTTCTGTTTGAAGAATCTACTGAACAGTGAATACACACTTGTGTGGTCAGATTTCAGTAAAATAAAGTAATGGTGGTACCAGTAAAGATGTAATCAAAAGAAGGGTTGGCTAGCATCGTTACTGTTATTTTCTCCCTAACAGGAGTATGCTGTAAACTGTACAGTGATAACATGGGAGCGCATCCTGAGCCACTTTGACATCTTTGCGTTTGGCCACTTTGGAGGATGGGCCATGAAGGCTCTGCTAATCCGCAGCTACGGCCTGTGTTGGACCATCAGCATAACCTGGGAACTCACTGAGGTAACATGCATGTGAGCTCCACATGGCACCAGGCTTGATCTGCCTGTATTCAAATCTGTCATAAAGATGCTGTATATTCACAAAGCTGGGAGTCTGCAAGTTGACAGAAGAGTAATTATCAGTCATTTGTAGTAATACAGCTCGTGCGAGAGAATGACAGTGCTTCAGATTATTCTGTGCTGGGAACAGGGATTGTTTGTGTGGGAGACATTTATCACAATATAATAGCAGTAGGAGCTTTTTGCACATAACAAAAGCCGTGGTCTTGCCTGTTGCCAAGTCTCAGCAAATTCACCCCAAGGTCTGAATGTGCAATGCTCAGACACAGTGCAGCAACACAAGAGCTACATGTTTAGCAAAATGTTAAAACTTACAATTAGAAAAAGATTGAACAAGTATGACCTGTTTGGAAGGATTTTTTTGGGAGAAATCCTCTGTGCTCTAAAAAGAATATTTCTGCCACTTGTATCCGCGATCTCATTCTTTCGGTCACTACCCACAGCTCGTGACCATAGGTGAGGGTAGGGATGTAGATCGACCGGTAAATTGAGAGCTTCGCTTTTGCACTCAGCTCTCTCTTCGCCACAACAGACCGATGCAGCGTTCGCATTACTGCAGCCGCAGACCAATCTGTCTGTTGATCTCCCGCTCCCTTGTCCCATCACTCGTGAACAAGACCCCGAGATACTTGAACTCCTCCACTTGGGTCAAGAACTTGTCCCTGACCCAGAGTGGGCACTCCATCCTTTTCCGGCTGAGGACCATGCCCTCAGATTTGGAGGTGCTGATTCTCATTCACACTTGGCTGCGAACCGTTCCAAGGCGAGCTGGAGGCCATCACTCGATGAAGCCAACAGAACCACATCATCTGCAAAAAGCAGAGATGAGATTCTGAGACCACCCAAGTGGAAGCCTTCCGCCACTTGGCTGTGCCTAGAAATTCTGTCCATTAAAAATAACGAACAGAATCGGTGACAAAGGGCAGCCCTGGCAGAGCCCATTACCCACCTGGAATGAACGGGTGGTTTAAAAATAATTAAATAAAAACTCTCAGGCTGAAATAACACAGGAGTGCTAAATATATTTTCCCTTGAGACACCCTCAGCAGCTCAAGTGGAAAAAGACTAACTACAAAACGCGTGGAACGAATAACCTGACAGATTAGGTTGATGTAGCCTAATCTGTCAGCCCCAAAGCAGAATGACAGATTAGGTCCTTATCTGATGACTTTTTGTTCTGCCTGTTATATATAGAACTGTAAAAAGGAGTATTTTCTCTTACGCATGACTGATATTAACTCAGTCCTGTCTGTCCCATGTCTGGTCACAGCTCTTCTTCATGCACCTTCTACCAAACTTTGCGGAGTGCTGGTGGGATCAGGTGATACTCGACATACTGTTGTGTAATGGAGGAGGCATCTGGCTGGGAATGACCGTCTGCCGTTTTCTGGAGATGAGGACATATCGCTGGGCCAGCATCAAGTCAGTACTTTGTTCTTTTTATTTTTTTCCCGTATGAATAAGAATTGCCAAGAACATTAGAAACAGCTGAAACAACCTAATAATATGATAAGAGATGGGACGTATAAGACAAAGTTGTCTTTTCAAATTCCTAAAGGTTCAAAATGTATCTCTGGAATTCCTCTAAAACCTTTATCACTAAATTTCCTGGCATTTTTGTTTTGCTTTTCGTTCTCAAATGATTTAAATTCAGATATTTTTTTTTCACATAATTGACCACAGGGAGAACAATTGGTTTCTTATTGTTCCACTTGAATAATGTTGAAGTGTTTAATGTTTCAAGCCTGTTTAGATGTCTGTATTTATGAGTGTAACCCTGACATAATACACTGTTTCTGATCAGGGAAATCCACACTACCACAGGGAAGATAAAGCGAGCTGTGCTTCAGTTCACTCCAGCCAGCTGGACCTTTGTGCGCTGGTTTGATCAAATATCATCATTCCAGAGGCTTGCAGGCATCTATCTTTTTATGATTCTGTGGCAGGTAGTGTATACCGTGATTCAGAAACACAAACTCAGTTCTAAAAAGTTTGGGTGCTTTGTAAAAACTAAAAGCAGAATGCAATGATTTGCAAATCTCAGAACATAAAAATATATATCAAATGTTTAAAATGGAGGAATTTTGTTATTACATTAAAAGTTGAGACAGGAGCATCAAAAGGCTGGAAAGGTAACTGGTACTTAAAAGTTTTGTTGTTGTTGTTTTTTTTAAGAGTTTTTTCAGCTAATCATTTAAGCTAATTCAATCAGTAACCTGATTATCATCTTAGATATACAAAACAAAATAAATTGTGGAACAATTTGGAATAATGTTCTTTAACATAAAATTGTGAAGACTTTGAATATTTAATCACATACAGAATATAATATCATAAAAGGATTCAGAGACTTTGGAGAAATCTCTGTGTGCAAGGGACATGGCATGAGTTTCAGGAATCTCTGCATTTAAAAACAGGTGTGATTCTGTCATGGAAATCATTGCATGGGTTCAGGAACACTTCCAGGCATCAGTGTCTGAGAACATATTTCACGGTGCCGTCCACAAATACAGGTTAAAGCTCTATCGTGCAAACAAGAAGCCATATGTGAACATGATCTTCTTCGGGCCAAAGCTCATTTAAACTAAACTGAGGAAAAATAGAAAACCAAATTCATTTTAGAAATAAGGGAACTTTGAGGAGGGCGACCATCCAAATTATTCGCATTGCTCTGTTCAAAAGCCTGCATCTTGGATGGTGTGGAGGTGCATTAGTGCCTGTGGAATTGGCAGCATGTGAGAGACTGAACTGGTTAGGCATGAGGACACAGTGAATATTTTGAAAAGTGGGTTTTATTTATGCTTGAAATTGTAAAAATATACAAAATGAACAAACAAGACAGGACCCTTAAAAGAGGTCAAATGAAAAGAAATAAATTCAAGCCAAAAATAGCAACTTAACATATAACTAACTGCTGAACAAATTGAAATAAATGAAAAACATGACCTAACATATAAAAAACAAAGGGGACTTAAACACTGTCTCAGATGTCTGTTTTTGGTAAAGGCCTTTCATAGTTCAGGGAGACGATGCTAAACCTTAAACTGCAGACAACAGCCTGGCTTTGCCCTACCTGCAGTCCAGACCTTTCACAAACTGAAAACACTTGGAGCATCAAGAAAAAAAACAAAAAACAAAACACAACAATGAGGACCCAAGACTGTTGAGCATCCCTCGGTTCACAGAGGTTTACAGACTGTTGTTAAAAAAAGAGTGAATTACACAGTGGAACACATCACAGCAACTTTTTGAGATAAAGGAAATAAAAGAAACCTTAATTTATTCTCAAAATGGTACATTTTTGGGGGAATTAAACATGGGTTTATTACATAATTGCATTTTACACACCTTCCCAAGTTGTACTTGTAAGACAGCCAGTCATTAGTTGTTTGATAATTTTAAAAAATCACTAATGTTGAAGAAGAAATTTGTATTTTATCCAGAATTTCACTGTCTCTCAGTGAAATTCCTGAAGAACAGGGGTGATGTGCTAGTAGGAGGGAGTTCTGGTAATAATGCGAGCAGTTGCGTTTTGAACCAGTTGAAGCTTATGGAGGGATTTTTGGGGGGAGACCATGCAAGAGAATATTACAATAGTCAAAGGGGGGAGCTAACGAAACTATGGACAAGAATGGACGTAGACTGGGTGGAAAGTGAAGGACGTAATCTGTTAATGTTACGTAGATGAAAATAGGCAGAAGGGGTGAGATTATTGATGTGAGATTTATAGGATAGTGAACTGTCTAGGACGACACCAAGGCTCTTAACCTAAGGTGAAGGGGAAACCGTGTACATAAACAACATTTTCTATGAAATCCTGTTTGTCTTACACGTCTTTATTTCCACAGCTGACAGAGCTGAACACATTCTTCCTCAAGCACATCTTCATCTTCCAGGCTTCTCACCCTCTCAGCTGGTGTCGTATCCTCCTTATTGGAGTCATCACTGCACCCACTATACGGTACGATTAAACCTCAAACTTACATCACGTACCAGTCTTTGAGCAGCAGTAATTAAGATGTTATGCGGTCTTATTCAGGTTGTAGCTACTAAATAGACTTCCGTGAGGATGCTATAAGTTAATGTTTGCTTACTGCTGTTGGGTTTGGTTTTTTTTGTCTTTTTAGGCAATATTATGCATACCTGACTGATACTAAGTGTAAGCGAGTTGGCACACAGTGTTGGGTTTTTGGGTGAGTATCTTTTTTCCTTTTTTTTTTAAGTGTTAACTTTCTTTATCTAAGAGCAACTTTGGTTTATATTTTAAAATATTCAAACATTTTAAATTGTAGTTGGAGTCATAGCTTGTCCATTTCCCTTTTTATTTTTTTTCTTGTTTTGTAATGATGTAAGTTTGGCTTGAATCTTTTTTATTAGTTATTGCATGCATTGCAGAGGCTGTGACCACACTGGTTTTAACAGAGAAAATTCAAATGTCAACTTCAGGAAGTTGTCATTGTAACAAAAGTGCTTTGTCACATATTACTCATCTAATTCTCTGTATGGTTAAAATCTGTTGTTGCGCAACACATAAAACAAAGCTTTCACGCATTTTTATCCAGAGAGTAAGTGGAGACTTCCCAGCATTGGTGCCAGCCTAACCATAATCATGTCAGGCCACAAAGCACTGCTGTCAAGCTGTCTCATTAGACTACAGTTTGAATCTTTCTTTAAACCTTTTAGATTCATTTTTATAACAGTGTAGCTTAATGTCAATTGAAATTCATAACATCATGTAGTCCTCTCAGACACAAAGGTGCTGATGTCCTTAGTCTGCTCTGGTTACTATAGCAACGAGACCGGCACACTCTCTGTCAGCAACTTAACGCTGATGCCGCTCTCTTGTCTGAGGTTCACCCCTGCAGCTTAACCTTTAAAGGTGAAAGAGTTTCCCACTGCACAGTGTGCTGAATGGATATCAGTTATGTGTCTGAATACTGTGGGAATGGTAACATGAAGAGCATCCAATTAGAGTCTCATGCATCAATAGAGGCGCTTTAGTGCAGTGTAAAGGAATGGCCAAGAGAGGGGGCCATTGTTGAATACAGATGTCTGTTTTTGAAACATTCAAATCAAACGCACCATTTCTGTTTTATTCTGGATTTCTCTGTTAGAGCCATCGCTTTCCTGGAGGCACTTGCTTGTGTTAAATTTGGCCATGAATTGTTTTCCAAGACACAAATTCGCTACGTGCTCCTGTGGCTGCTGTGTCTGGTAAGAAAAGACAAGTGAGCGTTTATAATTAAATGATATGTGTCAGCTACAGTGATTGATTATTAAAATAGATTGTGGATAATAAGGTAGATGTTGCATCTGATGTGCTGCACAAATATCAACTGGGATTGTTACACGAGAAACAGTTTATATTTTCTTTGTGCAAACTCATTTTTTTGCATACTTTTTCTTCCAGGCCTTCATCACACTCCTGTGCTTATATGGGATGGTGTGGTATGAGCAAATGAAAATCAAGGTGAGATGGCGCCCTGGGATGCTTGCTTACTTAAATGTTTCTAGCAGTTTTGGTTTGCTTGTCATAGTAGAAACTTCCGTCTGTGGAATAGAACAGAGGGATGTACTACAAAGAAAGCTTAAGACGTAAAACCTAAAATCACAGTCAGACACAGCGGGTTTCACAGAGGTGGTTATAAACCTTTCTGTTAAGCCGGGCTTTCTGCTTCAAGGTTATGTGCGCATTCACAAAAAAAGGGTTGTTTAATTCATCACATGACGCTTCTTCTGCACAAAATGATCTCTTTGAGTGCCAGATACTCCAGTCATAGGTGGTTTACGATGATGATGATTAAATAGGGATAAAAAAATATATATATATACACACACGACAAAAAAATATAACTAGAAAATGCAACAGTGCTACAAATAACATAGTTAAAGAGCTGTAAAATTTGACTCTCGTCAATATATCGAGTTTGTTTTAATACTGAGTGAATTTCAGTGCTGCTGCATAAGCGTCAGAACCAAATATAAAAACATTTATATTAATTTTTTTTTTCTCCATCACCAACTGAACACATTGCTTTAACTTTCGGACTTCATTCGGTGGTGTTAGTAAGATACGGCTTAACAAGCTGCACATATTACATGTATTTACCCAGCAGAGGATCTTTATCACATGGAAAACATGCTGTTAAAAAACAGAAAAATAAATTCGTGAAAATCATTCCTGATGATTTTAAATTAAAACTCTGCTCCTGACCAGATTGTGTGTGCAGCATAAGTTACCACAGTGATTTAGCCAAAACAGTCACTTTCTTGACACAGGTAACTCTGACTTTAACCTCGACATAGCTCACTGAGCCATTAATCTCACTTCATGGTGCACCCCTCTGCCGTGAGCATGAAACTGTCTGTACGTTTTGAACCAAGCCAGAGCAGTGTTTTTGGGAAGTGAGTTGCAGAGACCGTTTGTGTTCGTGACTCTGATCTTCTTTCTGTTGGCAGAGAAATGGTCTGGAATGGCACGACTGCAATGACAAGAGTGTTGACTCATGTGGTTTCATCTCAGATGGTCAGTCTCATAACATGCAGATCGGAGACAACATTTCACTAAAGTCCATCTTAAATGTTTATTATGTCTTATGTCGCTTTGATCCACAGCTCAGGAATATTCCTCAAGAACTGGGCAGCATGCAAAACGGAGAAGAGCTGCAGGCAAGAGCAGATCTGTGAATGAGCAAGGAAGAAATAGACAATAAACAACAACTGATACTAAATATTTGTGACCTCTGTGAAGGTGGGATAAGGAAATGATGCGTTTACCAAGGAGAATACAGTATGCACTATGTGGATGGGTTTAATTAATATTTTAAGTTGCATCATTGGTGCAATAAAGCCCAAAAAAGTTGATTCCAGACATCAGATCAGCATTACTTGATAAACTGTTTGAACTTGTAAGGTGTGGGAGTCGAGGCCAGAACACGACAGCGGGCTTAAAGTTTGATTGAGGTTCTTTTCTATTAAATGTCAAAGATGTTTCTAAACAAACTTAAATAATGAGGTAATATGCACTGGAGCTTGAGAGAAAAGGGTGCCTTATATGGACTGTAATAGCAGTCTGTGTCATTCTACAACCAATACTGTCTTTTTAACACTGGAATGTTGTCAAGTGAGGGGTGTACCAACCAGTTCACACCCACCATCCTGTACAACACATATGTAAACTATTTGCACTAAACCTTTTTGACTGGTGTGTTTTTATTTACTGACTGTAATAGCTTTAAGGAAAACTAAAGATCTTGAATACGGTTTGTTTTAAGATTTGTTAATTGTTTGATTCAGTGATGATTTGATGATGTTTAATGTTGTCGGTTTAATATTTTTATGTTCATATGATGCTGGTGCATTTACTGTCTAAGTTTCTTCAATCAAAACAGCATCCGCAGGAAATAAAGTCTTTGTCTGTTTTTTAAACAAGTGTAAGAATTACTTAACCAGCTGTAGCTTTATGAAGGTTTTTCAGATGTACGTCTTTGATGATGTCTGCGGAGTGATGCTGTGTATGAATGTGCAGTGTACCCAATACAGAACTGTTACATTCAATGTAATTGCGCTGCGGTGACATTCAGTGGCTCAATATTTGTGTAAAAAGATATTTTTAATTTTTTTTTTTTTAATGATCCAGATGAATTAAATGTGACATTAAGAATACAACATGCAATTAGTCTAAATAAGCTGTTAATTGTATAGAATAATCCTTCATTTAGTGTTAGTTTTAATTTCTTTCATTTCATTGTTCTCTGTGTCCCTCATTGGTCTGATGCAGCAAAAAGAAAACATGGGGACAACAAACGTTAATTTCACAGTTCTTTTGTCGACATTTTGAAGGAACAAATTCCCCAGGTACTTGAAATACCTGTGGCTTTTTACAACACATTTTGTGAGAGCAAAGCTATAGTCAAGTAATCCCAGTAAATCAGAAGTTTCTGAAATAAATAACCATGTCATGTTCAAGATCACTATAATCACATTTCTTCCCTGTTATGTTCGGTTTGAACTTGAGCAGGTTGTCGACATTGCTTTCATATTTACATGCCTCACTGCACTGAGTTTCTGCCATGTGATTGGCTGATTAAATATTTGAAGTAGCTGAACAGATGTACCTAATAAAGCTGTCAGCGAGTGTAAAAAGCAAAGTGATGGTTGTATATCTGATTTGCTCTTAATGTGTAGAAAGATATAATTTATACACCACATTACACTGGTTACACAGAAATGCTTAATTCAGCCTCCACAGGAGTGTGCAGAGGTAATGGTTACGTGTTATGAATCACCTTTCATTTAATTTTGCCAGCTATCACAGTGAAATCCTACATATCGTTGTTATGAGGAATCAAAATGGGTCAAATTATTTGTGAGATGAAATATAGTGATGTAGCAGCTACCATCCATCCATCCATCTTCTTCCGCTTATCCGGGGCCGGATTGCGGGGGCAGCAGCCCAAGCAGAGAAACCCAGATCTCCCTGTCCCCAGCATGTCCTGGATCTGCCCTGGGACCTCCTCCTGGTGGGACATACCTGGAACACCTCACCCAGGAGGCACCCAAGGGTGGTAGTTGGCCTGCAGGAAGATTGGCCCATGCCCCTTTTCCAGGCCCCATGGACCCTCTTTGGGCTTGGCTCCAGGTTGGGACCCCAGTAACCCTATCCCGGGCAGGGTGAACTGTTCCCTTGATGGTCTTCTCATAGGGGTCTGTAGCAGCTACCATTTACCTGAATTATTATTTGATTGTTCTTTAATGTATTTTTTTACTACTTAAGATAACTGTTGATGTTGCATCAGGAAGGGCGTCTGTCATAGTCCTGACTACCAGGTAAAAAAAAGGTCCAATCTTTTTTTTTTTTTAATCCCCCAATGTTTGTAAGGTAATTAGAAGACTGAAAGAATTTTTTTTGGAATAAAAATGTTTTTTTTTTTTAGATATCACATGTCTACTGCAGAGGACATTGGAACGCCTCTGCTGAAGACTGAACTTTGATGGCAAACAGTTGCTTCCTCCAAAAAAGAGGTAAACTTAAGAAGAAGTTTAACATTCATAGACCAGCATCACTTTTTTATTAGTTCTGTTGTGCTTATTTGGAGTGATACTTCAAAAAGCAATTCACTTTCTTGGAAACACAGAGGAATAGTATGGACTTTGTGGACATCACATATGTTTTGCTCTTGGTTGGATCTGCGACATCTTGATGCATGTGTTTCGTCCATCATCTCTAGAAGATGGCACCATAGTGTCTCAGATCTTCATTTGGCTGTAGTTTCCACTTTTGACGCGGGGGAGTATAGTCATCTTCACTGTCACTTCCACTTCCACCTTGAGCCCGAGTAATCAACTCTTCACCAAGGAGCAGCTTGAAGTCAAGGAACTTCAGTGGTTTCTTCACCCGAAACTGCAAGTCACTCCTATACTGAAGCCACGAGTTGGTGATTGCCAGATCAAAAAAGTGGAGAAGTTTACCTCTTGTCCATTTCCGAGTGCGAGAGGCCATCCTGTAGAATCTCAACATTCGGTCAACAAGGTCCACGCCACCCATGTTGATATTGTACTGAGCAATTGCCAGTGGCCTTGGCACCTGGACAAACCTTTAGTCTTTCTTGTGTGAAAGACACCATCTTGTGTGTGTGTCCTGAGGTTCAATGCCATAGGCAGAGGATGCCATGACGACTGACGTCCAAGTGGTTGACATCCAACCACTTAATGACAGCAAGTTCAGGAGGACTTCATCTGACTACCATCTCTGATGCACCTCTTTCTTTCATCTTGAAGGGCTTATTTATCCCCTATGATCTTGCACTCCTTTGGAATCCTGTTACTCATGAGGGTTCCAGTTCCAGTCAGCCCTATCATCTTGAGGGTGTCAAGATGGTTGAGGTTGATAGATGTTTAGAACCTGTCAAAAAACAGGTGGGTTCCTTGGGGAACAGACTATGCCAAATGAGGAAATGTCCACTACAGAGGACATTTTTTAAACACTTCAATACTATACTCAAATACAGTTAAAATTAGGCATACTATGTTTTAATTTGTTATTAAGAGACTCATCTAAAATATTTTAGCAACATTTATAGCCAAAAATTACTCAATAAAAGGTTTTATGCACTTACCTTTCTTCTTCCCATAAAATGTGCTTTCAGTGATGGCTGCCATGTCCATCCATTCGCAGCCGCTTATCCTTTTCAGGGTCGCGGGGGGCAGCAAATATGTTTTTTCCACAGTGGCAGAAAGAAGCTTCCATATCCCTCCCGCGTGCCACGTCATTTTTAAAAAAATCCTGAAAATGCCTAGACAAAAGAAAAACAGTATATTTCCCTTACAAATATATGTTGTTGAGATTTTTAACCGTATCACCATGATGTCATACGCTTGACCTGTCGCGCTTACCTCCTTTGTTAGGTTGTGCAACTACATTTCCCATAGTTCCTTTGAGCGTGGCCACTGTGTTCGATGACAGCTATCCGGCGCCGAAACACCGAAAGACACTCAGACGACAGAGCCATGGCGGCCACGGGTGGAGGGAAAATTAGAAGCAGGAGATATCATATTGCCTCTAAACCTTACGGCAAGAGTAAACAGGTAAACAGAATGAACAATTTGAGTTTAAAGCCCGTTTCGATGAACTTACAGTGACTGTAATGCTTGTATTATTGGGGTCTTGTTATTGTTTAGTTGGAGACATTTTGTGGCCTGCAGTTAGCGCTCGTGGCCTCCACGCGCTGCTAGCATGCACAGGAAATGCTAACGGCTAAAAGGCTAGCTAACTAGCTCATAGGTTAGCAAAAGCAGGCGGGCTTGACAGTCAAATCGCGACACTGTGTGTCGTTTACATTAGGTAACTCGTGTTGATTAAGTGCTCATTCACATGCGACAAGTTGAGATGGCCTACATATGCTCAGATCGTGAGTTTTTAACTGTTAACAAAGTTCGTGGAAAGGGAGGAAGTAGGATTCTAGCCATTAGCCGATGTTGCTGATGCTAGTGAACGCTAGCATCGGCGAACAGCGCATTGTTGTCCTCGGTTCTTAAGTTTAGAGGCGTCACACTGTTGCAGGTAGACGTGGCAAGATTGTTTGGTCCTATGTTACAACTGTCTCGGGGTACACATAACCGTTTTTCATTTTACGGTTGTGTTGGGGGGCTGGGTGGATACCTTTTAAGTGCTAGGCACCGTTAGCCAAATCAAAGCCAGCTGAACTGCGCAGAGAGCATTGGCTGCTTGGAAACCCACATGGTTACCTTAGTGGGTATATTTGCCGCCTGGACGGCGGTACTATTGGCTTTTAAACCACCCTGTGATCTTAATGGTGGCTAAGACTTGTCCTGATACTCGACAATTTTCTCATTAGTTAAACTCCAGTTAACTACAAGTTTATTGTCTATCTGGAGTGCAAATTAATATTATTTTTTTTTTTTGTAGAAATATACCATCGAGATTCCTTGACGATCGTCGTTAATAGTCGCAGTTGTACAAACAGCAAATCATCAGCACCAGCACAAAGTTGTCACATTTATGAATTCCAAGGAAGGCGGGATTTTATATAGATATTATTTACACTCGAGATGTATTGATTATACAAAACCAAATACTACATTTTTATTTTATTTATTTTTTTATTTAAACTCTTCTGGTTTTCATGTTTTTTGTTTTCCTCCCATGTTTGATGATCTGGTAATATCACAAAACAAGTAGAATCAACATGTTTCTACCAAACATTATAATTGATGGCATTCTTACAACTATGTTTGACTCTTTACAAGTTGTGGCAGTGATTTATTAAACTGCTAACTGACCAACATCCAATTCAGGGTCACAAGGTGAGAGGGCTGGAGCCCATCCCAACTGTCATAGAAAGACAAGTAGGGTATTCCCCGAGCAGGTCGCCAAACTGTTGCAGGGCTAATGCACAGACAAAGAAAACTATTCACAATTCTACCTAAAAGCACCAGTTAACCAGCAACAGAAAAAGAAGACTCATGTAATTTTCAAGCACTGCTGTTGTTGTACCAGTGTCATGTTACAGCTTTTAACAGCATATCTCACATATCATCAACCCAGATTTTGCATAATTCTGCATTGATCACATGGCAATGTGCCTTCTTGACTTTGCACAATGTGTTAAAATAGAAATGACATTCATGGTAACAATGAAGACAAGTACATCAAATTGTAGCATGAACTTACCCACAAACAACAATTACCCAAATCTTATTTACAGTTTAAAAGATAGGTTCAGTTGTTCATCATCAGTTTTGTTTACACAACACTTTGTTGCAAAAGCAGAAGGAGCTTGGTAAGAAATGCAGTGTTCATGTTTCTGTCCTGATTCACTTTTAGGATTGCAATTCTTGAAAACAGTCAGGCTGTTAAGTGCACCTATTTGATCAGATATTATTCACTCAAAATAAGCACAAAAGCTTCTCAAGGCTGACGTGTGGTTCACACAACACTCTTGGGTCTTAGTTATGCTACTTTGTCTACAGTAGAAATCCTGGTGAATAGCTTTTATGATTTAAAAAAAAAAAACATGGTGGTGGTTATACTCATTTTTTGCATTTATTTTTGTGTTTGTTTTTTTTTTAAGAACAAACCAAAAGTAAAATGGTCTGTACGCTGAAAGACTGTTTGCCACAGCTTCAAATTTGGCAGGTTTGTGTTAAACTTCAGAGATCGGTCAGTCCTCTCTCTGGAACTGTTTTCATATTTGGTGTCTCTGGTCAGGATGCTTTCTGAAGCTTCCTTTTCTCACATTTTGTAGTCAGTATGAAACTGTTCATATCAGACATAATAACACTGCTGACAATATTCTGTTTGGTTTAGCCGATGAAGCTAGCAGAGCATAAATTAATTAGGATACATCTAAGACTGCTCAACAGTGCACTGGACTGTCCTCACATCAGCACGGTCTGACCTCACACAAACCTTTGGGTGGATACTTTTAATCTGAATCCGATATCGTCTAGAAAAATTTCCTAAAGTGTAAGAACTTCTCAATTAACATGCAAAAAAGGTTTGATTTGTCTGTGTTTAATTATTTTAGATAACTTTTAAACTCAAAGATGTCATATTATGACCACTCTTTATTGTGGTTTAATAATTATTATTGTCACTAGTAGTATGTTCATAAATACATTTCTGATAAAAGCTACACCAGATTTACAGGAAACCGTGGCTCAATTACAATGCACATGCATTATCATCACCGACTAAAGAAGGAAAACCATCAGCATCAGCGAGGGAGTAGATTTTACTGACTGGCTCTCCAGGTTTTACCCTTAGTCATCTGTGGCTGCAATGAGTGGGAGTTTTCATTTATAGCCAAAAAGTGTGCTGGACAATTTGCAGTTTATGTATCAGAAGTGGTTCACAGCAACATTTTTGGACATGGCTTTGAGAGGTCTTGAGATTAAAGAAACCGTGAATAAATTAAAGTCCTGTAGTTCTTGTTGCATTGTTGCTTGACTGTTTTTGTGCACAGCTGGGATTGTCTGCCTCCATCTTTGACTGACAATTTGCGTGCTGTGTCACATTTCTATTTATATGCTTATTCTGTGCAAACGTTTTATTTCAGAAAAAAAAATCACTAAGCACTTAATTAGCTCCTCTGCACTGAGTGTCTCCTGCTGTGAATCAGTTTCATCATTGTGGACTGCAGTTGCTAACGGTCAAGCTCGCTTTGCCTCTGTAGCCTTCATGAACTGGTGTAGAGGCCCATGACCAAGCTCTCTGCTTGCTGTAGGTTCTAGTTAAAGTGAACTTAAAGCTCACAGTGCTTCTGCCGGACAAATTAAGGACTGCTGTTGTCATCTGTGGTCCAAGATGGGGAGGTTGGAATACAAAGCCCAGAGCTTAAGAGGACAGAGGACTGACGAGCTACCCAGTAGGGAGAAAAGAATGAGGGGAACTAGATTAATTGTAGATTGTTTTCTTCTCAGAGATGGCTTTACAAAGTTATAGATTATAAAATGTGCGTCCCAGTATAACTAGGTGTTGAAATGCATTTACTTTCTATGCATGGTGTGTAGGAGATTTGACTCCTCTGCATCGACGGGAATTCATCCAGTGTTTGACCCAAGTACAGTGCAGAACAACGTCACTTGCTCAGTGTTTCACAGAAGCATGCATAGTGCCTGACCCAGATTCTGTGCTTGTTTTGTTTTGCACAAGTGAAGACGAATAGAGTCTCATTGCAAATGACAGGCTGTGCACTTGATTCAAATAATAAAATCCAAGGTTGATAGCTGTAGTTTGCTAGTCTGAAGTGTCCAAGGTTTTTATGACTCTTGGTTATGTGGAGGTGATTTACCACAAGTTTATTAGGTCTTTTGACTGAGCATTGGCTTTTTTGTGTCTTGGTGTTAAAAGTGAAAAATCCACAAGACTCAACTAGCAACACTTAGCAGGGAATTTTATTTTACATGCATTGAATGTTGTCCAGTGCGAGTTGTCAAATGAATTTTCAAATGAAGCGGCTGCAAATACTGACTTGTTTTTTTGTTTTTGTTTTTAATGTTTAATGTAAATATTATTTATTTTACACCCTTATTGACTCTTTCCCTTCCTCATGTTTTTATCAGCAGCAGTCAGGCCTCATCAGTCGAGTGACAGACACAGTAAAGAGCATCGTTCCTTCCTGGCTGCAGAAATACTTCAAGAATGGCGATGCTCCTGAAGGAGGAGTGGATACACATGGGACCGAGCAAAACTGCAAGCCGCCGCCTCCTCCCAATGGTAGCGAAGAGGGACCGCCTCCCCTCGATGGACGTGACTCCCCAGAGCCAAGTACTAGTAACACAGGTGAAGGGTCTTTCAGGTCAGATGGTTAGCGGTGATATTTTATTTGTATTGTCGAGCTCACCTGTTGCATTTGTCCTTCTTACACAGAGCCATCAACAAGCAAAGCATCCCTGAACTTTCAGGAATATGTGCTCTCTCGACCTCCTCTTAGTCGGTCCCATCTCCACTTCACCCCACTGGATGCATCCTCTCCAACTCTGGGGGCTTCTAGCAGCCTCTTCTCCCAGCCCTCCACCTCTTCAGCCCCTGGACCCTTTTCCACTGGCTTCTCCTTGGTAAAAGAGATTAAGGATAACCTGTCACAGCATGAAGATGATAACATCTCCACCACAAGTGGATTCTCCTCCCGTGCATCTGACAAGGGTAAGTGGATGGCAGATTTGTGTGTTTAAGTGTGTGTGTGTGGGTTTTTTTTGTTTTTTTTTTAATGTAATCTGGAAGTGATTCAGTTGACATAATGTAAATATTTAAAAAGTGGCAACTGCAAACATAAAATCTGTAACGTTCTGCATACACTCGATTTCTGCATACAACCAAAGGGGGTTGAGCAATTAGAAGAAATTTAATTCTCAGTTAATGAGTGAATTGACCCTCAGTGTTGAGTTCTTTGGATCTGTTGTGCCTTAAAACCGGTCTGTGTTCAGACCTCATATATAGCCTTGACTGCAGTGTGTTGGATTTGCATACATTTGCATATGCAAAGATAATATACAGCTATACATATAGTATTTCTTTATTCCAGGACTTTCTTGTTTGAATGCTGTTTTTGTGGGACGAAACCAAGTTTAGCACAGCTAGTAAGGTAATTACAGGATGAGGAAAGTGAGTCTGAACAGATTTGAAGTAGAAGTTATAATTTGAATTGATTTTCATGATCTTCTTATAAACATTGTTTTTCTTGCCTCAGACAAAGCAGAACTGGTCATTTTGCTCTTTGAATACATTTTTAGGTTAAAATGCAATCAAATAAGTATTGCAGATGTCCATGGGATGTCCATAAATAAATGCCTGCAACACTTTGTGCATGGATTTTCAAAGCCCTATAGAGCCACGACTAGAAGCTAGATTAACACACTGGTGGTGTTTTGAATTATAGAGATTTTCAGTGTCTCTTTCTTTTTCAGATGTCCCCACTTCTAAAACGGCATCACTTCCTCAGCTTTGGTCCCCAGAGACAGACAGAACAATCTCTGGACCTCAACCTTCCCAGTCCAGCCTGAAAAAGCCTGCTTTCAACCTGTCTGTCTTTGGAACGGCCTCCAATGTAAGTGTCTGTCTGTGCACCAAGATCCTGAGTCTCTGCATGTAATGCTTGTGAAAAGCTTTTAAAGAGTTTTATACATGTTTTTCCAGAGTGTCATGAGATAAGTGAGGCGCATGATTTGGTGAAGCTTATCACAGCAGCTTGATGTATACTAAAAATGGGCTGATCTTTACTTCGAAGTGCAGTCAAATGTTGATCCCCTAAATTATACATTTACAGTGGTATTTTTGTTAACATGTAAAATCACTGTTACTATATCCAGACAATGTTGTGTTTACAAGATTACTTTGCTAATGTTAGGTTGCTTTACATGTACTTTTTATTGCCACTGGCACCAAAGTTGAGGCCAACCAATTCATAACAAGTAGCATTACTGTGCAGTCTAGCTCAGATTTTAACAAGATGAAACAACAGTTGAATATCTAAACAAAAAAGTAAGAGTAACGCCTAATACAAGTCAGAGCTTGTCAGACATGTTTTAGGAAGCTCTAATGTAACAGTTAGTAATTTTCCTGTAAAACCACATGGGATTATAATAAATTAACTTATGTGAAAGGTATGCAGTAAAAGTCATATTATACCTTTGACTTTCATTGTATAATAAAGATACTAGAACACATATTTGCAGTTTAACTTTGTATTTGAATTATTTTTTTAATGTTTTTCTTATTTTATGAGTTAAAGCAAATCACAAAAATAGGCCTCTCGTAAATTAGGATATAATTAATTTAATAATCTATGAAAAACAAAAAAAAGACTCAACACATAATTATATTTTCCTTTTTCTGTTCCAGTCCACTTTAAACAGCACTGTGCTGAACTCTAGCCAGCTTGGAGATTCACCCTTCTACCCTGGGAAGACCACCTATGGTGGTGCAGCCGCAGTCAGGAGCTCACGCAGTCGTCCTGGAACACCGTATCAGGTGAGCAGATGGGGGTCATGTATGGTGTTAAAACAGAAGCCTTTGTGTTACCATGGCACTAAGCTGAGTAGCAGTCTATTGTAGCAGTGAAAACTTGTGCTGCACTTAAAGTATAATTTTAGCCCTGTAATAAAATCTGGGCATATCAGAGTGTAGATATCAGGAGCGTTTGCATTGTCTAACATTATAATTGAAGACTTCTGAGGGTCAGGGTTGATCAAGAAAAACACATGAATGCCCTGCTAATGTAGGCTGCCATTCTTGAAGTGTAATGTATTCCTGCTTGGCCAAGTGGACTTGATTAGATAAAACTGTCTTGATTTTTTTCTGGCTAATGTTAGGATTGTCTGCTTTTGTGACCACAAAAGATGCCACTCAAAACCGCAACAGTTTTGAGTTTGTTGAGTTTGTGTTGGAGTCTCTTTGGTGGAAGCTATTAGGGCTGTGTGGTATAATTAAATTCTCATATACTGATATCTTTCTGTTTTACATGATAAGTTATGTACTCAGGACTGAACATTACTCATTCATTATTTGTTTTGTTTTATTTAAAACTAATGGGATGCAGTTTAAGAATGTAAAAATGCGACTGTATAAAATCTAAAATACTTTTCAAAACTAAGTAATTAAAGGCCCAACATGAAATATTGTTATACAGAACATCAGATATAACCTTAAAGGTTCAACTCTAGGATTTATTTTGACCATGTGATGGTTCTATTGTTTCCCATTCGTGAACTTGCTCCATATTCGTTCACGTTGTTCTTTCATAGGTGGTCGAATAGGTTCGTGGTGGCCTATTTTGGGGACCAGCGTGCAGCATAATATGCAAAGTAAAGTTTGGTCTGTGTCAGACTTTATCTAACTAAACAAAGTCCTTGATACAGAGGTAGCTCCTGGGTTAGCCGCAAGCTCCTCGATTTGTCTTGACTGGCCGTTCTCCTTTTCTGAGCTACGATGTTCTGCCTCACCACTGCTCGTGATTCTGGTATTGATGTTTCTGCTTGCATCCATGTGTTGACATTAGGGTTGCCACGATTAGTCGACTAGTCACAATTACGTCGACTATCAAAATCGTCGACGACTAATTTAATAGTCGACGCGTCCTTTGACGCTTTATAAGATCCCAAAAGACGCATATGAGTAGTAGGATTTAAGAGTGTAATAACAGACTGAAACAGAAGATGGCAGCACTGCAAGTATAAGGATGCCAGCTGCCGTTAAAGCCAGAAAAAGAAGAAGCTGTGTCCCAGAATTCATAGCGCGGCCCTGCTTCAACAATGGCTGTGGCTAGTTAGTTTTAATATTACTCTTATTATTCTTTCTGGGTCACAAAATAAACGTTTAACATATTTACAGGCGAGAATGTAGCTGTGTAAACCTCAAATATCTGCTCAGTTTATCAAGACCCCACATATTTTCAAAAGCGCGCCGACGTTTTCAAGACGTCTGTTACCCGCCAGCTCGATAGCTAGCGGGGGTTCAAGGCTCAGTATAGCCGGTGAGAACACCGGACTCCCGGCAAAACGTCTTCAAACCCACCGCCGTCTTTCACTACTCAGGTTAAATATGATATATAAGTCATTTAGATAACTTAAAAATGTTATTGTTTGGCATTATTTAGTATTTTATTTGTTCCTGAGTAAATCGGTTTGGCTGAGATTAAAGTTATAGTTTTCACACAGCACACACAATATACTCCGGTGTCCTGTTATATTTTAGATAGCAAGGAGCAGACGGCTGAGTTTATTAAACTTCACCGAAACAATCTGCAGATTTCATTAAAATTTAATAAACTATCATCTTTTCTTTATTTTTAGTTAGCACATACCTTAAACACTCAAAGCTGTAAGCTAATGGTAGTTATATAAGAGCAGATGCATGCTGGTGCAATAATCTGTACGTTTTACGTCCAATGGATGCATGATCTGATTAGTCGACTAATCGCAAAAATAATCGGTGACTAGTCGACTATCAAAATAATCGTTTGTGGCAGCCCGAGTTGACATGTAAGATTGCCCACCATATCCAAATCCAAATGACAATGAAAATATTGCTGTAAATGGTGTATTCGGCAAAACTAGGAAATGCACAATATATAAGTGGCTACTGGAATCCATTTCAAAGCTGCCGTTGCTTACTGTTGGCAATGGGAATGAAAAGGAGGCACAGCATTCAATTTTTGTCCTGCACACAGACACCAGTCTACACGCTGTTGGATGTAACCTGCTAGAGAGGTTAAAGTCTAATATGCTCACATATTGGCAATAATTATGTTTAATAAACAATAAATGTTGCACAGAGCATGTTTAAGTTTTTGGAGGTAAATGGTTGGTTTCTGATACTAACATTGTAGTGTGGATATCATTAATTTAACTGTAGACTGAAGTAGTTTATTTGATATGCAGGCCCCGGTGAGGAGACAGATCAAGGCCAAGCCTGCTGGTGCTCAGCCCTGCGGGGTGACCAGCGCCACAGCCAGGCGCATCCTGCAGTCTTTGGAGCGCATGTCGAGCCCACTGGCGGTGAGTACACACATGCAAGATGAAATTATACTTCATCTCAGTTTGGTGTCCCACATGAGAGTGAATATGCAAATATAAATATTGTCAAAATGTTCCGGCAGGTGTCCCTGCTTAAAATCTTTAAACCTGATGCACATTTATTTGTCTTCATTTACAGGATGCCAAGCGAATCCCTGCAGCAGGCTCATCCCCCTTTCTGTCACCAGTAAGAGCTTTTAATATTCAGCATAAGCGTCAGTTTTCTGTGACACTTTGTACATAAACACATAAATAAACACATTTATATTATTTTGTCATACTGACACCACATTCAGCCCAAAAAGTTCTCACTTGAGTTCTGTCTTGCAGCCAGTGGATGGTGTAAATCCAGATGCGTTATATCTCCCGTCTAAAAAGAAACGGGTAAGTACTAGTTTCAGAATATATGTGGCCATCAAAGTTTTAATTAGCTCATAGCTGTCCAATTTTAGCCTGTTCCTCTGGTTTGTTAATAACAGTGTTGAATGTGGGTGAAAGCTTGTGGTTGCAGATCAACATCTAAATTTCTCAAGTGTTCTCTGCAGTGTCCTCAGTGATACAAACAGGAGCTCTTTGTACAAATGCAGCAGCACATGTTGCAGTTTGTCTTCATGTCATTTCTGTCCTCTACCGGTTGCCCTCCTTTACGCTTATTAATGGGAGTCTCCTCAGCTGTTCCTCACTGTGTGTATCTTTTATGTGTCTGCACACACCTGTGAGCAAAACTCTGGCAGGCCACTATGTAGTTGGCTCATGAAACGGTGCTAATGTGCACTGTATTAAGTGCTGTCCATTGTTAAATTGTGTCAGCTCTGGAATGAACTTGTCCTCAGTAATAACTGTCAGGCGTTGCCAGCTGTGACAGCTGCAGTGCAGAACAATGGTGTATTCACCCTTACAGGTCTGAACAAGAAACCCTGCTTATCCAAACCACGGCTTTCATGTATAATTTCTGTTTTACCTTTTCATGGTTCAAAATATAACCAAGCAGTTACTAGAATTTTCTTGGTTATGCCTCTTTGAGGCAGTAGTATTTTGTTTTTGTTTGCCTTTTAGTTTTACATAAGCAGTCCTGATACAAACCCCATATTTTCTATTAAAATATAATCTTGCCAGTCCTCTGTAGGTCCACATTGTAATTTCTTTATGGCAGCATCCAAAGGATTGCTATAAATGACTGATACACTGGTCTTGGTCTAAATCTTCACCTGCAGTTATCTTTGAAGTAAAATTTTAGACAAGTTGATGTTCACATTTCAGGTCCGCTTCATGTTTGAGTAGAAAGGAATAAACTATTCCTAAATATGGACACAGAAAAGACCAAGAATCAAACACTGCCCTCTCAGTTCACTCTATTTTTAATATTTTTTTTCTCCTAAATCCAGATGGACTCTAACCTCCCACCGGTGCAAAAACTTGTGGTTCCTGTTGCTACTGTGTCAGGAAACCGTTCTGTGTCCTTCAGGCCTACTTTAACCCCCGGAGTAGTGAGCCGAACTGTAGACAGGACTGCAAGAGAGACGGTTAGTCGCACAGTGTTGCCTCCTGCCATGATTTTTCTGTATTGCAGCCAGCTAGAATATATCAACTATATACTTAACTGTTTGTAATTCCTTTGTTTTTGTATTATTCCCATAGCACACAAGACAATCACCACAGCTTCCCAAAGCAACCCCAGGTCCATCTCAAAGGTAAAACAGTGACTCTGATTAATCCAGTTCAAGTCCAACTTAAGAACAATCTTCCTCAGTTCATTTACTATTCTTACATTTTAAAATGTATGTCCTGCTTAAAAATCTTGTTGAGAATTTATCTCACAAAATTAATTGTAAAAATGAAACTATTTGTATTTAAAGTTAGAAAGCAAGACAAATTAACTGATTCAAATGGTTGTTTATGCCAAACTGGTTTCCCTGTATTTGTTTTTTCTAGCACAAAGAGTTCTAGTGGCCCAGTTTTTCCTCTGTCCAGCACACCTGCAGTCAGCAGTGTGAGCACTGGAGGAGGAAAGATGAAGAGAGAGAAGACCTGTGCTCGGCCCTCCTCCAAACGTCTCGAAGATGAGGTGAGATCTTGATCTATCTAATCGTGATCTTTTTGTGAGTTATCACAGTCTTCATCCAATAATGGAAACAAAGGTATAACGTGTTGCTTCTGCTTGTTTTCTGACTGCAGGTTGTGGAGGTGCCAGAGCTCCCAGCCATTTTACTTCCCATCAGCACATCTGCATTGCCCACCTTCAACTTCTCTTCTCCTTTGCCGCCACTCAACACTTCCACTAGCGCCGCTCCCAAGAACTCGCCTGTTACTCCTGTTAAGGAAACGGTCACAGTTAAGGTACATCTTAAAGCCTCCAACTGAAATAATGATTGTAAGTCAGCACCAATTAGGGTTTTGTTTTTGTTTTTTCACTTTTTACAGGATCCACCAAGAACCTCAACACCACCTTGTGTACTTTTCACATTTTCCTCCCCTATTGTCAAAACCACTGCTGCTAGCCCACCTTCCTTTTCCCCTTCTGTAAGTATTTTCTTCTACTCTTTTTTTAATTATTAATATTGCACAACCTTGTTTTAGAAGGTTAAATTGATCATTGTTTGTTTCTTTGTAGGCTGGATTTACTTTTAGTGCACCTGTAGCAAAGCTGGGTACTTCTATGTTGAATGGAAAGCTGACCACGCCCATAGCAGCAGCAGGTAAGTGTTTTGTGTCACAAAAATGCCAGACGCCCTTTCACATACAATGTGACAACATGTTTAGAAACATTCTTTTCTATGGCTTGGACTGCGTAAGAGCAGTTCCCTGCTGTATTGAGCAAAGTGCAGCACGGCACAAGCATGTTGGCCGGTGAGCACTTGGTAATGTGTGTTGTACTTAAATTTGACTGCGGTGTGATGTATATCTGCGCAACAGTTAGAAAAATAGAATAAAGGCGGTGAGTGGCTGCAAAGAAGACACAGTACAGTCAGAGTGACGCACCCATTTTGCGCAGTTCGCTCTACCGAAATGATTTACGGTAAAGGAACTCAAAAGCACTTCATACTCCAATCCCGTGCTTTTCCTCTATGCCTAAGCATTTTTGTAACATTCACATGCACGTGTCTGACGTTTATTGGCAGAGGAGCATTAAGGGACACTGTCACCCTGTTAGAAGTAATTGTGGAGTGAGCTCTTTGAAGCCTAAATCATGAATTCTGGCTTCCTGTTAGCTTGTGTCAACTGAGAAACCTTGAAATTCGTTTTTGGCCTCTGTGTTTTCATGTTTACAGTAAAACCAGCTGCAAAAAAAAGCACAGAAGACTTTGAAGGCCCTTTCAAACCAGCCAAGACCTTGAAGCAGGGCAGCGTCCTCGATCTTCTCAAAGCCCCTGGTTAGTCTTTGTATTTTGCATTATCAAACATTTTCAGAGGTTTCACTTTGAAGTTCACTGCTTTAATGTTCTGGTTTCTTTAGGTTTCGCCTCTCCAGTCACTCAGATATCCCCAGCTCGCGATGCTACTCCCCAGCAGACGTCTACACAGTCCACTGCCCTCTCCTCCACCTCTACAACCTCCTCCATGTCTTCAACAGGGTTTGGTGGTTTGTTCAAAGCCTCAGCAGACTTCACCTGTGATGTCTGCTTTGTTCCGAACAAGCAGTCAGACACAAAGTGTGTGTGCTGCGCAGCCCCACAGCCCAAGTCTTCATCCAAATCCATGGACAGTAAACAGTCACTCTCCACCTCTGTTGGGCTGGAGAGCAGCAGCAGCAGCACTAACACCACCTCTACCACTACAACCACGACAGGATTTGGCACAATGTTTTCCAAACCTGCCGGCACCTGGGACTGTGATACTTGTCTTGTTATAAACAAACCTGATGCAGTAAAGTGCGTGGCCTGCGAAACAGCCAAACCTGGAACGGGACTCAAACCCTCACTGACTCTTTCTTCAGCCTTCTCACCAGTTAAGACTGTTCCTACTCCTGTAGCTGCGGTTTCTACAGAGTTCAGCGGGTTTGGAGACAAATTTAAAAAACCTGAGGGTGCATGGGAATGTGATACCTGTATGGTGCAAAACAAAGCAGAGGACACCAAGTGTGTGGCCTGCACAAGTGCTAAACCTGGTAATGAATTAAAAATTTTGCTTTTCTGTTGCTGAATCTTGACTTTAGGTTGCACCAGCACCCCTTTTCAGTTCTTTGTGATTTAATTAGCTGCTTTAGTGACTATAATTTTTTTTTTCGTCTTATCATCTCATTGACTGTGCAGGAGCATCAGCAGGAGCCTCCTTGTCAACCAGCAGTGCCCCTGTGTTGGGATTGGCAGAAAAGTTCAAGAAGCCGGAGGGAGCCTGGGAATGTGATGTCTGTCTTGTGCAGAATAAAGCATCTGATGTGCAGTGTGTCGCCTGTCAGGCAGCCAAACCCGGAGCTAAAGTGGAACCCAAGGGTAACAAATACACTCTACTTGCAGTATTTGTTAATAGCATGTAAATATAAGTAAAGATAAGTATAATGTAAAGATAAGTGTGTAGGATGCTAAAAGGTTTTCTCTTGTGTTGTTGTTTCATTACATCACTTAACCCTCTTTAATTTTATCCTCTTGTTTCAGCTTTTGGTTCAACTTTTGGTTCCTCGGCTGGTGGAACCTCAGGATCTTCTGCCTCTAGTACTGGAGGTTTCAAGTTTGGCACATCAGACAGTACTTCGGCATCTGGAGCAGGAGGTTTTAAATTTGGGGGCTCACTCACTGAGTCAACCTCTTCTTCTTCATCAGGTGGCTTCAAATTTGGAGTACCGTTTGGAAACTCCTCATCAGAAACCACTTCTAAAGACAATACTGCTGCATCAGGGTTTAAATTTGGCAGCTCGTCCGAGAGCTTTAAATTTGGGGCTGCCTCTAGTGATGATAAAAAGTCAGACCAGCCTGCTGCAGGTTCTGGGTTTAAGTTTGGAGCTAGTGGTGGGATAGTGTTTGGAACTGGATCTTCTAGCACAGAAAGCAACTCTCTTAAGGAAGGCTTCACAATTGGACTTTCAAAACCTGAAGAGAAAATATCAGTCACCTTGACAACCTCCTCATCCTCTATTACTTTCACGCCTCCCTCCTCTCAAGAAAACAGTAACAGTAAGGCATCTTCGAGTGACACGGCATCTACAAACACCAACTCAGCCACCACTACAGCAGCCACAACAGGGTCTGTATTTGGGAGACTGGGGGAGCCGAGTTTGGCCACCAGTGCACCACAAGTAGTCCCTACTTTTGGGTCCTCACAGGTGGCTAAAGAGCCCACCGCTCCCACATTTACCTTTGGTAAGCCAGAGGAAAAGAAGGAAGTGGCTACCTCCTCTGCTCCGTCTAACTTCCTCTTTGGTGCTGCAAGTAAGGATGCAGATTCTACACAGGCCTTTACTGGTGGCTTTTCCTTCAGCAAGCCCAAGCCTCCAACAGAACAACCTCCACCTGGTTTCACTTTTGGAAAGCCAGCAGACAAGAATGAAACATCATCTGCAGAAGCCCCAAAGCCTACCTTCAGTTTTGGAAAAAGTGCTGCAGGTATTTAAATTTCTATCACTTACAGCACTTTGGGTATATTGTGGTTTCTAGACCATTCATGCAGTTTCTTTTACTATCATAAATACATGCTTAAGCAATTCTGGGATTCAGTATCTTGCTGCAGTTGAGTAGATTCATTTTATAAAATTTCAATCTTTTTCTTACAAGAAGATGCCAACATATCTATGTTTTCACCCTGTGACTGTGGGTCTGTTGCTTCTGTGCTTGAAAACATTCTACTCCCTCATTACTAAGACCTCAGTGTGACAACCCAGAAGCCTCTCTGTTTGTCTTTCATTCCTATGACGTGTGTGTTGGCGACTTAAAAGGATGCTGTGGGTTTAATGGCTGTTTTATTGATCTCTGTGATGATCTCATCCTGCACAGAACCTGCTGCTGCTGCTCCAAAACCATCTTTTTCTTTCCTGGCAAGTAAACCAACCAACGCCACCACCTCCACCACTTCATCGTCCTCCACCCCAACTCCCAGTCTGTTTGGTACTGCTAGCAGCAGCACCTCCACACCAGCTCCCTCTGCAGCTCCAAACACTTTCCTGTTTGGTCAATCTGCTGCAGCCTCCAGTGATGCTCCTCCAGCTAAAAACTTCATTTTTGGCCAGAGTCAGGACAGCCAGCCGCCTGCCCCATCAGCTGCTCCTCTCAACTCCGCTCCAGCTCCAGCTCAGCCTTTCATCTTTGGTGCTCCCACTAATGCTGCTGCTCCTGCTCCTGCTGCCACTGCTGCTCCCAACTTCAATTTTGGGGCAGCAGCGCCCTCTGCTGCCTCCTCATCAGGTCTGTAACAATGAAATATTTACATTGGGTATTATAAGTGATCAATTTGTTTATGATCGACATATGTATTTATGTTTTCTATTCTTTTTCAATCACAGCTCCATCTGCAGGTCCAACCCCGTTTGTCTTCAGCTCTGCTCCCTCTGCTGGGTTTGGTAATAACCAAACCCCTTCATTTGGATCATCTTTTGGATCTCCTTTCTCAGCTACACCTTCCCAGACCCCAGCTTTTGGGGCCAAACCCAATCCTCCCCCAGCCTTTGGACAACAGAATAACTCCAACCCTGTATTTGGGCTAGGTGCTAATTCTGCATCAGGTGAGCGGCTGGCTGCCTTCCGAGACTTTTTTTTATTAAGAATAGTTATGTTAGTTGTGACATTAAAAATGTAACACTTTTTTTAAAATCAGGTGGAGGCTTTCAGTTTGGAGGAGCAAGTGCATTTGGAGCCACAAACAACAACACCTCAGGTGTGTTTACTTTCGGAGCAGGATCCTCAGCCTCCCCTGCTCCCCCTGCCAACCCCTCTATTGCTCCCCAATCAGGTGCACCTGGAGGTGGATTTAACTTTGGGCAAACTCCGACTTTCAATATTGGGTATGTTGCTTTTTCTCAGTTTACAGGTAGTATGTGAAGTTTTCCTAGTGTGTGCATATCAGAGCAGCTTTAATCCAAGTTAATATGTCCTAAATAATCCCAAGTTAAATATTTAAAGCAGTGGTATTTATTCTGTTATCTCTGAATGTATATAAATAGCAATAAAAATCAGAAAAAAAATGATAAAGCCATCAATGCATGTGAGATACTGTAACTAGTTGCGGGTGGGTGGGTGGCACGGGCACCTATGTTTGACGAGGCGGCATAGAACGTTTAAAAGGAACCCCGACTATTATGACAAGTTTGCACTAAAATATGTACTGTGCTTTCAATAATATATACGTGGTATTAAAATACGCGAAATGTTTTCCTTTTAAGCACATTTTATATAAAACCAATTTACCAGTAGGCCGCCATTGTTATTTACTTCTCAATGCACTCTGGGTAGTGACATCATCCGGCTGCACCGCATCAAGTTTACAGTTGTCAGTGCACTGGAAATGGCTTCTGTTCAACCTTTCCAGTTTGAACCAGAGCAAACCGAGACAGAGGATGAGAATAGTCAACAGTACAGTGGAACCCCAGGTTACGAGTTTAATCCGTTCCAGAACCGAGCTCAGAACCCGATTTGCACATAACCCGATCGAATTTTTCCCATATAAAATAATGGAAATGAGATTAATCGGTTCCAGCCCTCCCAAAAAGTCCCCAAAATATCATAAATAATGGAAAAATACATGTTTTTAAATAAGAAACAAACATCAAAATACTGTATTAGTAAATATAGTTAAATAAAAAGATAAAACAACTTAAGCAAATATAACCTTACCTTGGCGGCAGACGATTGCAGTTAACGGAAAGCGGCTGAGGAAGGAGGGAGGAAGAGAGGAGCATACAGCCTAAAGTTCCGGCCCAACACCAACTTACTCGTGTCACACTAAAACTTTTTTGCTTAAATGTTTTTTTTTGGGGTTTTTTTTTAAAGCTTTCAGGGGAAAATGTAAGCGGCTGAGAATGGATGGATGTTTGATGTGCAGTTCAGTAGATTTTGGTCATAATGGCAGACTCAGTTTAGGAATAATTTTCATATTATTTATCAAATAAGTATTTATGATTTTGTGTGTGTATGTGGTGATGCTCTAACAGGACTTGTTTCTGTACCCGCAGGTCTACAAAATCATTCACTGCTACTTCAGGTGGACAGCCAGCAATCGCAGGGCGCAAGATCAAGACAGCAGTGCGACGCAGAAAGTAGAGAGTTGCCGTCTTGACAAGAACTCAAATGTTATTCTGACTTAACTGAATCCCCACTGAAGCCTAAATAGAGTTCTGGAAGGTCTCAACTGGACAAATACTGAAATTGCTGCCATTCAGAAAAGGGCCGAAGCTGGGCGCATCACTCTGTGCTCGGGGTTGGATGGGCGGGCGGGGTTTATGTCGGGTTTAAGCTCGACTGATTAGTCACAGGTTTTCACATGCAAAAGGAAGCTTTTAGTGTGTGAGACCACCTCACAGGATTTGACACTTATACAAAAACCGTCGACCAAACAATGACCACGATTTAGAGAACAATAATCAAGCAAACACCCCCCACACTCGATATTAAAATTAAAAAAACAAGCAAGACCGTCATATTTATATTTTCAACATGGGCAGATGTCTGCTAGACTTTAGGCATGACTTTTTGTAATAAAATTACAAAGACAAAAACTGCAGAGTGTAGACTTATTAATTAGTATGGGTGATCAGGTTACGAGCTGTGATATGCAGAGAGGTAGTGAGAGCTGTGCGGCCAATCTCCAGCGGTAATCCTGCAAACTGCTGCTCCGTTGCAGGCGGCAGGGTGCCGGTGGAGATGCATCCGCGGTGTCAGCGCAGCGTGCTGTATGTACAGGGATGACCGTGTAATCTTTGACGAATGCAGAGTGCTTGTTTTCTCCCCTCCTCTTATGTACAGACTTGAGGTGTGTTTGGTTTCTTTGTACATGCTGAGGTTGTGTGTCGGTGTGTGTATGACAGCTGAACGACAGAGTTTTGTTAAATTCTTTTTTTCACCTGGGTTGCTAGCTAGCACTGCCACAGGTGAACAAGCAAATGAATGTTTAAAACAAAAACCAGGGGAGGACGGAAGGAGGGGCGGGGTGTGGGAGAGGGGAAAACGCATCCATGCACTGCGGAGGATGGACCAGGCAGGAGGCTTACGCCCTTGTTCACCTCCTTTAGGACTTTGTAAATGCATAATTTTGAAACTCTTGTTACATGTTTCATTTCTCTCTGGTTCGCTCTTCAACTCTGCTTCTCGTGGCCCCTCGTCTCTCTCTGGTTCCCTCCCTCCTGATTTCCTTTTACTCTCCCTTTATATCTCTGCCTCTCCCACCTTCTCTCTCGCTCTCTCTCTTAATTGGCCTTTGAATATTATTATAAAAACCTGTAAATAGTGATATTTTTTTTTAATCTGTGAAGTTGAATTTTTTTGTGTTATAAACTCCACATTCAGCATTTTTGTCTTTAGAATTTATTATGTCAGTTCCTATATTCAAAGTTGCCCGAATCCATTTAAAAGGAGCTTAAATGCAAATTGGAGAGCCTTTGGTGACTAAAGGTATATTGGCTTTTCTGATCCACTTTTGTTTGGACCAAAACCAGTATTGTACAAAGTATTAAGTATATATTTTTCTATTGCGTGTTTAAATGGACGAGGGTGACTTTGGATGATGAGGAAGTCAGTTTAATTTTAAAGCCATGATTATTACTGGATGAGTGATAAAATTTAAACCATGGGTAATTACCATCAATAAAACTAGAAAAATAATGCGTCTCTGCTTTTGTCTTATTATTTTATATAATTTAAAAACTGCATTTTGTGTCACAGCTTACCACAGGCCCACTGTTAATGGTTACTGAGAAACATCACTTAGACTCTTAGGACATTATATTAGGTACACTTACATTGCTGAGCTTCACTGCTGCTGAAATATGTTGACACAGTTTCCTTTTAAGATTGTGAATACGGATTTCTTTCTCACTGCTCAGGCACCATCTTTAAAACACAATGAGCCAAAAGATTCTCAAACGGTTCAAATGTTTGTGTAAATGCTTTGCACATGAGCGCTTGAAAATGTGTTTAAAAAAAAGATGCACACAATAAACCTGTATCTAAATGTGTCAAGTGTTGATGTGTTTAAAAAAAAAAAACAGGAAGGGGAATTTTTTTTCCTCTCATGGATCTCTAACCCTAATCAAAAGCACAGAAGAAAGATTTCTGACCTTGTTGGTGCCCACGAGCAGCTCCAGCTGTCGTGAATGCTTTCAGAAGGGCGCACCTGCAGTCTTTCATTAAAACCCGTGTGAGCAACTCACCTTGACTTGTTTGGAATCAGTTTGCACTTTGATTTTGGGCAGAAATGTTTTGGAGGAAATTCTGTTTTTCAAAAGATTTAAAAATGATTAAGGGCAGTTCTGAAAAATTTACCCGGAAGTGGACACCCTTTGTAGAATATCTCAAATCTTTTCCTTAGTGTTTGGAACAATGCAATTTACCCATCTGTCGGGATTGACGGGATTTGTGATTTATTCTTATTTAGAGTAGACATAGGATTTATGCATTTTTTTGTGTATTTTAATTTGTTTTTTGTTTAACAAGAAAAGTTAAAATGTTTGGAGAAATCCAATGTCATGTAAGATGCATACAATGTATATAACATTTGTATAATCTGATAAAACAAAAAAGATTAATAAATCACCCCTTCACACATATCTGATACAGATGCCGCACAAAAGAAGCTGGTTGTATTTTTTTTCTTTTAAAGTTTACTCCTTAAAAGATGTTACATGCTTTTATTTAAAAATCAAACCTATTATTTACAACGATACATTGCAATAAATATGTTCTCCCTAATGGTGTTTGGGAGCTGAAACATATTTGGTAAACAACAAAAGGGAGACGGTGGGGCCCGCACCCTTTTTTGCCCACTTGAACCTTATATACCTAAAAGAAAATAATGGATAAGACGTGAGACAAGACAGCGACAGAAAAATCTAAACTATTTTCTTTCACCTTAGTTTCAATATGATTCGTTTGAACTGCGGCCTAATCATCTTAAAGCCTAAATAATTATTTAATTACAATTATATACGATACTACAGCAAAAACCTGTTAGTAGAAAACAAATGAATTATTATGTAGGTCTTTCCAAAAACACATGTATCATGTTTGTTTATTGGTTTGCTGCAAACCCCGGGTATAAAATAGGCTTCTCGATGTTACAGTACTTCGTACTGTAACATCGAGAAGCATTAACATTAACAACATTTATCACACAAGTTTGTATAGAAAAAAAATGGGGGGAGAGATAACAGTTCACAGAACAGAGCGAGCTGAGCTGACGATGCTGAGATGGCAGCAGAGTGACCTGTACGCATCCCGATTAAAGAACACAGAGACCAACTGTACAGCAAGATAAGAAGAACAGAAGGAGGAGGGGATGTATATCTAAAGAAAGCAGCATTCTTCTTTTAACTTAACAGGTTTTAAAGTCAGGATTCCAGATTTATCTGTGATGGAGAGGCGCTTTAAGAGGAGTGGAGGAAGCGATTGAAAGCGTTGTAGGCAGACTCCAGATCGAAGAGCATCTGGCGCACCTGATTATCATCCAACTCATCTGAGGCCGACATGCTGCTCAGGGTGGTCAGCCTGTTGGAAAAATGTCAGTTAAGAGAACTATATGATCATAAACACATCAAAGATCGGGTACTTTATAGCCTCTGTTAAACCAGCTGCATGAATAATGGTACGGTCCCACCAGATGCGAAACAAAGTTTTACTTTGCATGAATACGAAAACCCGTTAATATGTTCTCTAACAGCCAGTAGGAGGAGGAGGATTATCACCAACAGTTTGAATCAAGTTTGATTTTCAAAATTTAGCAAGAAGTCCTACAATTTCACACTTTTCTTCAACCCCCCTCATCATTGAACTGCACAGCTCCCCCTCACTTACATGACTGGTCATGTTTTGCCTGAAGGCATACAGCGCACAGAGATCAAGGACATCAAGTCCGCAAACTGTGTGGCCTAGTGTTACTAACCAGAGATTGACTTTGTCCTTAGCCTCTGAGTCTGGAGGCATGTTACTCATTCTGTTCATAGTCTCCATGAGCTCCCTCAGGTCTGGTTGGATCTGAACAAATTAAAAACAAACAAACAAACAAACAAACAATCAGTATCTTGGAAGTCCAGTTAATGTTTATTGATAACATATTATTTACGTTTATAAATTTACCTCATCCATGGCCCTGATCTCCAGTCTCAGCTTGTCCATCACAGTGATGAAGAGCTAAATGTTGGAGAAGGATGAGACAAAATATTTTCCTCGTTTTAAGAGTCGGCAATGAGAAATATGTTTCAGGATACACAGTTCTAGCAACGAGCTCACTGACTTTATTAGTTTGTCTGTTTTATGAGCTGAGCCTGCAGTTGGCAAAGCAAAAAGCTCTTGATATCCGCTCACGTTTATGGATTGACCAAATGCTGAGCCAAACTGAGTGAAACCACATTGGCCACTCAGCTCAAACTGAGCTCGATAAATCCTAAAAAAAAATGTTCTCGCCAGCAGCCTAAATAGCTCTCTCTTTATTATATTTAATATAGTCATGGGGACATACTGAAACTATATCTGCGATGCAGCGGTTCAGGTTGCCCTTGTCATCCTTGATGGTGATTGGCCGATCCTCTTTAATACGTTCCATCGCTAGCGGGCAGTCGAGCTAGGAAAACATATCAACAACGAGACATGAGAAAAATGAAATCTATTAAAATATGTCAGATACTCTGGACTGCAGACGAGCACTCACTCTGTATTTCCTGCAGAAGTCATCAATGGAGCCCACGTCAGAGCCCTGCACCTGTTTGAAAGCAGCCTTATACTGAACCAAGAGTCTGGAGCAGGAGGCTGTGTACCTAAAACCAAAATAACCTCCACATTATTTAAAAGTTACAGGGTCCATATTTAATATGATTTAATTCTAAACTGTTACTCACTCATTAGGCGTTACACAATCTTTAATGTAAGCCTTCTCCAGGGCCTGTAGTGTTTTGACGACAGCAAACAACTCCGCCATGTTGTCATACCTTCAGAAATAGGATCGTTACAACATGTGTAACACAGTAAATCTGCAGTTTATAAAGTGAGAATGGTCACTGGTGACATGTCAAACACTTACTTTTCTCGTTCCCTTGCATTTTTGTGTAATTTCACCTCCTGAAATGACAGAATTCATGATTGATATCCTTAACAGATACCATTCCCAACTTTAGTTTAGATTTACAGACGATTTACACATGGGCATTAAATGTTATTTTAAAAAAGAACAAACACAGTCTTTTTCTTCTTTTAGTAAACTAATTAGAATTATGTTGTTGGATTTACCTCGTATAGCTCAGGTTTATTTGCCGGAGCTGTGGAAAGGAAAACAGTGTCATGAAATACTACTGCTGCTTTCTGTTGAAAAGATGACACTATACACCGATTTATCTGAATGTCTTACCTCCTCCAACTCCTCCAGTGACTGGTATCCCATGGAACATGATGCTGATGTCTCAGAATGTGATCTGAAAAATATTGATTTTCCATAGTTTTCCATAATTGTGACCAAATATATTCAGGGAGCACTAACATTTCATAAATAACTCAATTTATGAACAAATGCTACAGACATTTTGTGCTGCAGTCCTATTTTCAGGGTTTTTTTCCTTAAAATTGACATTTTTAGTTGTCATTTTAGAGTTTATTGATATGTATGGAAACATAGCCTAATGCTCTCCGGCCATACGGGATATGGTTGCCTGGTCATCAGGAAAACTTGGACAGGTCACCAGACTTTCGCAGGGCTAAGGCAAAGAGACAGACTACCATTCAGACCTACAGCTAATATAGAAGTGCCAGTAAACTGTGACTAGAAATTAGAGCATTCTGTGAGAACTGAAACAAGCACACAAGAAAGACCTCAGCCAGCTTAAACCTATGACCTTCTTACTGTTAGGCAACAGTAGTAACCACCAAAGTCAAGTTTTAATAATGAAGACTGGCACTGGAACAACAGTCGCATGATAATGACTAACTTAAAGAAATCCCAATAACAAACATTTTACAAAGCTGTTGGGCCAATGCTTGCTGAATGGAATTAAAACCCGTTAATACTCAGAACATTTGATGTTTCAATTATGAACTCACATTAATTTTGTACTAATTTCCAGTGACCCTCAGTTTAAAGGGACATATAAAGTCAGACCATTTAAGTAAAACAGACAAATTACTCACACTGTAGGGATCAAATGTTTCCCCCCTTATATTTGTTCTCTGTCTCTTTATACTCTGCCTACTTTCTGCCGAGCACAAAATACAACTCTTACATTTAGTTTCTTTAATGTACACTTTCAGGTGTGACCTATTGACAAACACTATGGAAATGTTGCTCCACACAAACAGGCAGACTCGTTTCACTGTTCAGGAAAAAAAGGGGGGAAAACCCCGTCGATTATGATTACAGGCTGGCTAACCTAGTTTCATAACGCGCCACAGAGAGTTTATAAACGTTTTTACGTTACACAGAGTCACTCAGTGGAATAAAACTTACGAGTCACTGCATATTTCTGCTGATTTCTTGTTTAGCCGAACTAACTAGTTAGCTACGGAAGCTAACTTGTCAGCACTTCCTATGATTTCTAATCTCTGTGGCGCACAGGCAGCTAATTTTAAACACCAAGATTTATATTTCTGATCATTATTGTGAGAACAACCGTTAGGTCGGTGCCATGTTCACTCTATTTCAATAACAGAGTTTAAAAAACCAAATTAAAAACAATTCACTCACCCTGTCGGAAAAACTGCGATGACGTCAAGGTAAACACACCTACATCTACGCACGGACCGGCAGACGTCAAAATATTAGGTGTCCACCGCGCCCATATAGAAATGAAGAATATTGTTACGGACATTTTTATTAATTAGACAAAATACATTGTTATGATGAAAAAGTATTATACGCCTCTTTATATATACATATATATCATACTTTTAAATTATTTTTCAATTTTAATCGCGCATTTTAGGTACAACCACATTAAGGCATTTTCACACAGGCAATCATCAGGGGCAGACCGTCCTGAAGGCGGCAGATTGAACTGAGTACTAGAGAGCTTCGGTTATACAAACGATTATAAAAAACTCAAAGGAAATCTAAAAATATTAGTCTGGAACTTTACAAGGTCAGTTAAAAAAAATGCTAAGATAATCTTTGTATCTATCATAAGGTATCTCCCAAAAGTTCTGTTTAAGAGCTATGTTAACCAACTAGCGTTATTGAATTAGTTAAAGATAAGTAAAGGCTTCTTTCAAACATGTTCATCAACGACAGACATAAAAATAGTCTTTAAAATATAATGATAATATTTATTTAAAATTAATGGCGTGTCTAACGCGTTTATAAAATCCTGTTTATATTTCATACAGAGCAGATCTTCCCAGGGCTGTCCACCATGAAGAGCACTGCAGCACAACCACAGACCTTTGATCAAGGGGATTGTGATGTTTGGCTCGACACTGTGGAGCTGAAAGGAAAAGCTAAACAGGTAATTGTGTAAACAGGGTCTAAACACTGACCGAATGGCTTCTTCAGCATGCCTGAGTAGAGCAGTTATTTAATACACTGAAATGCTGATCAGCATTTACTCTCTCTCTTACGGTTTACACACCATGTTCACTTATATCTTTCAGAAGCGCCGTGGCCGTCCCATTTCTAAACTGCTGAACCCCTTTTGTGAAGGTGCTGGATACAGTTTGGCTGTGGCACTCAACTTCACTCAGACCAAAACAGAAATGCCAAAAACCAAACAGAGCTCCATATCATCCTTTTTTACAGCTCATCGAAGAGGTAAGCATCTAAAGGTCCGAGAGTCTTGGTCTAATCTTATAGTCTAGATCAGCCTGTCTGACACCAATAACAATGCCATGTTTACAGTCACTTAAACTGCCTTTCATCTCACTTCTGATGCTCAGTCTTAACTTCAGCAGGTTGTTGAAGTTGTCTGCATTGCTGTCACATGATTGGTTGATTAAATATTTGTGTCAACAAGCAGTTAAACAGGTGTGACTTAATGAAGTGACCAATAAGCATGCAAGTTAATACAGTAAATTTAGATTTTGTGTTAACATAATTTTTTTGTTACTTTCTTCCAAAAGTCCTCAATAAGATGTCTACTTCTGAGCCACCAAACATGGATTCAGTGCAGCCTCTTTCATCATCTGCCTCAACTACACCGACAGCAACGGGGAAAAAACGAGGGCGCGATGTTGGTCTTGAAAAGTCTGACTTCGAGCCTGTTTTGGATTTGGAGTGTAAAAGTGAAAATGTGACTGAGAAGGAAACAGAATTATGGCAGACATGGTCAGAAAAGCATTCAACTTCACAAAACATATACTGTGAATCTAAAGAAGAAAAGCCTGAAGAGTGTGAACCACCACAGAGAAAGAGGAGGGTCTCTGATGCCACCTTTACACAGGATGACAGTCAACCTCTACCACAGACGTGGAGTCAGGACCCGCTGTTCACTTTCAGTCAGTATACTGAAAATGAATTTCATCAAACTAACCACAAATGTACGACAGTGGAGAACATTAGCAGCTGTAAGCCAAGTTTCCTAAACAGTCTGCAGAATGAGGAGGAGGGCTTTAGAAATCTGATAGATGCAGAAGGACGAACCTCAACTCAAAAGTCGTTTAAACGCCTTCATTCTTCTCATTTGATTGATGAGAAGGAAAACAGCACGCTGCCGTCTTATAATTCCCCAAGAAAAGACTCATCTTTCTCCTATTTTAGACCTGTTTCAAATCATAAGCGGACACAACCAAAAACCGCTTCACCACGGAAACAAACGGGTCAGCTGTGGGAAAAGGCTGCAAAAGAAGAGGACTCTGCCTTGCAGTTCAAGTGGACCAAACTGATAAGCTCTCCTCTTAAAAGAAGAATGCCACAGCAGCGAAGCAGAGAACTCGATGAGGACAGTTTGGCCACTTTGTTCACTCAGGACTCTGAAGGCTTCAGGGTGATCGCACACAGAGGCCTGCACACCAGGAGCCCTCTCAAAGATCAGAGTAACGTCAGCATGGGAGCAGTGAGTCCATACAAATCTCTGCCGGAGGAGAAGGAAGAGGATGAAGAGATGTTGTTTACTCAAGACTCTCAGGGAAATGTAGTGATTAAACACTGATAAACACCCCTTTAAAAGTACTAGACATTCCAGATTTCATTTGAGATTTTTCCAAAAATGTCGATTTTGGAGGGTAAAATATCCAGCTGTGGGAAGTGCTGTAAACCTGCATTCTTTTTAATGGGCAGCAGGTGGCAGCTCATGGACTGAAAAAAGAAATCTGATTATTTCAAGTCTACAGGAAAATTAGCTTTCAGCGCCTTTGAGTTATTAGCCCAGTTAATTTTTTTTTTTTTTTTTAAAGATCTCA
>VURO01002758.1:91405-112455 GCA_015108175.1 Pelvicachromis taeniatus
CCCTGATGTACACACACACACACACACACACACACACACACACACACACACACACACACACACACACACACACACACACACACACACACACACACACACACACACATATCTGCTTTTTGAAGATCTAGCACAGCTGACACAGACAGACCCACACACCCACTGCAGGGTTAAACTGTCACCAAACGTGCCTCTGAGTGCTCAGACTTGACCTTTGACACGAGGAACATGTGTTGTGAATATCACTGCTGAACAATGTAGACCTGTTACACTAAACAGCTCACTGCATGCCTCTGGATTAGAACCAGCAGATGTGTGCACGCACACATTCATGCATGGCTGTAAAACTATCCACTAAAACCTTCTTTGTGTGAGTATTTGTGCGTTTGTGTGAACAAAAGGATTTAGCAGGAAAAACATACTCTGTTGCCCATTTTTTGTGATTTAGAGGAGATTTTGTTCTATTTTACCCATCTTTTGGCTCCTTGCATTACTATAATTATCTTCACTTAAAATCTTCTTAAAACAGTAACAATTAGAATTTCTACTGTTGTAAACTACAGCTTAAGCAATCAAAAATCTATTAAATAGTTGACATCTATTGCATCCTGTTTCTGAAATGCAGAAACTATTTTTTTTTTTCAATTTCAAAGATTTTATATGAGAAATAATCAGCTGAAAAACATAAAACAGCTGTCAGTTCAACCATTTAAACAGTGGTAACTAGAAACATGTTAACTACAAGCCCCCGAGGGATGACTGGAACAAACATTTGACACTATACTAACTTTGAAGCGTTAAAAGTGCGATGTTCACTACTCAGATTCGGACTCGCTTTAACATTTTAAGTTCTTCATTTGTTTGTTTTTTTTACCCTGAGTCTAGTTTAATGTGACCATTTGCATGGGTCCATATGTCAGCCTGTGGATGGGCCTGTCACTGAAGCGCTATCTGAGCAGCAGATGCATCAGTTGCATCGTTAAGAGGGACCAGCCCTGCAGTTTAGGTTACGCCACAGCCTGTGTGTGTACACAGGCTCTTTGTCGGGGTGACTTCTGTAAAGAAAACCTCCATTCAAGTAAATCCTGAAGACCACCTGTTGGCACCACACTCCGGTCCTTGTATGCGCACACACACTCTGTGTCTCTCGCACATGCAGTAGCTCTGCCGTCTGGCAGCAGGGCCAGCAGCTGACACACACAGCCGCTGCAGGCTCTCAAGTTTCTGCATGCAGACCGTACACATGTGAGAACAGTTGTTGAGTATTAGTTTTAGCTGAGCATAGGTTTTCATCGTTTCATGTTGCAATAAAGGAAAAAGTGAACCTTTGGGGGCTTATTTGATTCCCTGCTGAGAGCAGAAGACCTCTTAACTTAGAGTGCAAACAGAAAGAAGCAGCTGCCCTGAATGTCCAAAGGTACAGTTGTGGTCAGAAGGATACATCCACTCACCATGGGCATGAATGTCGGGGTATATTCAGATTTCTAATGATTTCTTCGAACTGTTCTTTTTTCCAGCGTCGAATGAGTGTACTGCATATAGCTTTATTGACTTTTAAAAACAAGAAGATGCACATTAAATCTTTTAACAAGTGGCGGTGAAGGTTCTAACTTCTCGTTAGTCATCATGAGCGACTACAGCTTGTAGTTTCTTTTGCCAGTATAAAAGGATTACTTTAAAAGTGCTCACTGGACTGACCGATACTCAGAACAACGGGAAAGTCCAAGGAATTCAGTGAAGACTAAGAAGGAGAATTGTAGATTTAAACAAGTTTCTTGGAGTCATTTGAAAACAATTGCAAAATTTATCAGTTCAAACAACTGTACTTAAAGTTATTGAAATGTGCCATTGCTTTGCCAGTGTCTGGAAGAAGACCCAAACTGTCACCCTCAGATGAAAAGAAACTGGTTAGGAACCACCAGGAACCACCAAGGCTCAAGATCTAAACTGGAATCTGCTGGAAGACCAACATCACTGTCCACAGTGACACACTGTCATAGACTGAGAGTGTGCCAACCAAGACAGAAGTCATTGCTCCAAAATCAACACCTTTAACCTTGACTGAAATTTGCAGCTGCCCACATGGAAAAGCCAGACGGTGGTCAGCCAAGACAAAGATTCTTGAATGGCCTTACCAAAGCCCTGACCTCAGCCTGTGTGGAGTGCACTTCAAAGCCCTGTCTATGCCAGGAAACCAACCAAATTAAATGAACTCATCATCTTTCTTCCATAAAGCTCAGTCAAATATCCAGCCAGATTTATACCAGAAGATTGTTGATGGCTACCAAAAGCATCCAGTGAGGTGCAACTTGCTAGGGGAGGTTTAACCAAGTATTAGTGGGAGTGTGTGTATTTACTTGAGTCTGTATGAATTAGAGAAAATCTGAAATAAATGCAAACTTGTGTATCTGGTTCTTGTTTTGTTAAAATCATTAAATATGCTGTACAATCATTCCACCCTGTAAAACGGGTGTCCATGAAGACTACAACTATATCTCCACTGCACCTCCAAAGCTCAGTAATGAAAATGGTTGATTTTATTTATTTTATTTGAGTTTAAAATTAAACTATGAGTGACACTATCCAGGCAAGCTGTTTCACTATGTTAACATTCTTCATACTAAGCTCAGATCTCCTGACCATCTCCTGGCAGCAACCTTGTAGCTTGCATACAAATATGACAGCATAATTGATCCTCACTTGCAGCTCAGACCAAGAGTGAACATGGATCTTTCCCCTCGGATCAACAATTCAATTAATAAGGAAAGTGCAGCTTTAGTTTTATTTAAATGATTATTTCTGTAACCGAATCAAGATGAAAAACTCTTCGAACCAATAAGAGAAAAAGGTTTGGTTTCAGATCACTGTAATCTCTGAGATCTAGCAAAGGTCAGTCCTTGAGCAGACATTAACAGTGTGTGTGTGGGAGTGACAGAGGTCTTTGAAAGCTCAACAGAGAACTGCAGTGAGCAGCCACTGAGGAGAAGCTCATTCATTCATTCATGCTCCCTGCAGTGGTTTATGTAACTGACTGCTCCACAACTAAAAATGGTAGAAGTTATTTTGAGCAGATATAAAACGATCAAGATGTGCGAACAGAAACCGAACGAAAACACAGCTGACAGTATAAAGCACCAGTAACAGGAATGATTCAGGCTGAGGTATGAGTAGGTGGTGAGTATAACATAAAACAGCACAACATTGTACTAACAAAGGCATAAAAAGCCTTTTGAATCCATCTACTTGGCGCCTCGCTTGTGTACTCACACTCTTGCTCCACACCAGACCTGTCGTGTGGTGCTGTTTGATGAACGCCTGCATCTCAGTCCAGATCAACAGGTAGGAGCGCACCCAGTCCACATGACGTCTGTCTCTGGGAGAGAAACGTGTAACGGTCAAATAAATAATGATATAGGAAGGAAGCAGATGGACCTGAGCAGGTGAGCAGAGCAAGAAAAATTGTTACAGACATTTGGCATTTTGAGAAATAAATCAAAATTAGCGTTATTGTTGAACACTGTTAGCCTGCATTCGCCATGTTACCTTTCTAATTTTCATTTATTCTTGTTCTTTTATTTTTATTTTTTTGCCTCCCGTTATCTCTCTACCTCCACCTTGCTGTTGAATTGTGCTATATAAATAAACTTGCCTTGCCTACCTGATTTGTTTACCACAGTGACTGATGTCAGCTTTACGACCTTACAACAACAACTTTGATGTTGGACTTTTCATGGCTTTCATGGTTTGCATGAATTTTAACTTATAGAATAAATAAATGACCTATAATATGTTAAATATCCAAATAAAATGAAAAAATTATTTAGCCATGGGTACCAAAAAGAATAAAGTTTCAACCTAAACTAAAAGTTATTAAAGTGTGAATATCAAATTCTCAAACTGCAACATCCTTTGTTCAATTTTTGCCAAAAGTCCTAATCACGAGTTATTACCCTCCTCTGCATCCTGTATTGTTTTTCTTTATTTATGTCAATTCACCAAAAAAAAAAGCGGAAGGCACACAAAAATAAATGACTGTATCATAAAGGCCATATTTACATTTCCTTGTAGTCCTTAAGTACTCTGTTGGTGTAGAAGGTGGCAGCATCATTCATCTCCTTTACATATGGACCAGGCTTCTGACTCTGAGATGGGGAGAGATCAAATCTGTGACAGCTGTGCTATAAACACTTCTCTGAACATCTTAAGTTCAGCATGTTTGATAAGTGGCAAAAAGCAGCTTCCTGACAATAACTGCACAGGCCACGAGCAGCTTCAAAGACTTGCATTCAAGAGCTGGCGAGGGTGATCTTTGATCTTAATATAAATGATCTTCGCCTCAAAAGTCAGAAGAAATTTCTGTACTGATGGAAAACAGAAAAAGTTCATGTTGTAGGAAGAAAAATTGGGTCTTACTTTTAGTTATTTATCTGCATGAAAGGTTGTTTATGCATTTTAATTGAAAAGTTGGCTTAACTTCATGTTTGCTTTTGTCTGATGGGTTTAAGCTAACATCAGCGTCGTTTACCATCAGCTTGTTATTACACACACTCTACTCATGAAGGTCGGATACTTGCTAGTGAAGTAATAGCTTTTAGTTCAGACATTTGATATGCTTTCTTTCTTGCATCGTGAATAAAATAGGGTTTACCAGACATTCCAATCATTACACAGCATCCCATCTTTTTGGGATTTTGTTTGTATGTGCACGTTCACGTGGGCTCCTCCTTACCACAGCCACCCAGCCCAGAGCGGGGATGCTCTCGCTGACAGCTGAAAGGTGGTTGAAAAGGCTGCTGCCACGGTTTCTTTCTCTGAAGTTCTGAATCTCTTGGATGTGATCGGAAATTGGCTTCAAGAGGTCCTGGAGCTCTGTCTGCAAGAGCAGGAGAGGGAAATTAAGACGAGGACAGCAGATGGGTGTAAAAGAGAAGAGTCATTATAATCTGAACCCTATAAACATCAAATTCTCTTATTTGTTTAAAAAACACTGATGGCTAGAAAATCTTACTGTATACACTCGCTAGTACAAATTAGTCACCTCCTTAGTCCCTCTTTTAGAATCGGAGCTATATTTTCATGCCCACTTCAGCACCTTCAAGCAATTCCTAAACTGGGCTGCAGGAGACCGTCTGATTTGATTAGCCCAAGCCTTTTTTCCACTGGAACATCCAGATCTCAGTTACGGTATAGCTTGTCTCATAGTTCTCAGCTCCCCTCCCCATTGCTCTGAGCCTGAAAACATTCCTCAGTTCATCGGGATATCCCTGTGGCCTTGTAAGGCATACTGTTTCGCCAATGTTTACAGTTTATCAATTACACATGCACCCGTGCTCACAGAAGTGCAGGAACACAGTGTTTCACTGGCAAATAGCTACTACTTGCTTACATGTTCTGATCTGCTGTGAAATGAGTGTAATGTAGAACATATGGTGCTAATGAGCGGTGACAGGAGGAAGCTGATGAAGAATCAGGAGGAACTGGCAGTGATCGGTTAAGCTGCAGCCGTGCTCTTGATATATGCATCACCTAGACATGAGCAAGAGGTGATGCTTGAAATGAAAATCTATTCATGTGCATCAGGTTTAGTAATTTTATGTTCGAGAGCAGGGGAGCAATAAAAACAGCACTAAACTTTATTTCCCAAAAAATTCTTCCCCTGATCAGACGCACATGATCTTCATAAGCCCAGACAGACGCCTCTTTCTCTGCTCCTCCAGCTGCTAATGACTGTCTTTGAAGCAATACATCACCCCTTTACTGCAGCAAATAGGCCGCGCTTAAGAGTGAGCATGTAGAATGAATTTAAAATAGCAAGTAAAATTTGAGGGGTGAAGTTTGGCTCCCTAAAGCGTAACTTTTTCCATTACCTTACCCTGTAGTAATTCCTTCCATTATGAATCTGTTATTATCTCTAATGCCAGTATTTAAAGGCAAACAATTATTCATTTAATACAAATTTATGAGTACTGGAGGATAAATTCAGAGTAAAAAATATCAGACTTTACCCTGCTGAGATCCGAGGTCATGTTTGGGATGCATGAGGTACAAGTCTGTGATGAGCAGAGTGAAGTATAAAGTGCAGAAAATCCAAATGCACCCATATAAGTAGGCAGTATCTCAGGGAGTTTAAAAGAACAAAATACAAAGCTGCTGGGTGCATTTATAAGTATATGTTTAGAAGTACAGCCTCTTTAAGAGTATCAAAACTGTTGTGTTATATGATCATATATTTGATGACTACCTGTCAGGAGTGCAGCACACCCCCAACCCAGTGTCATGGTCCCTCAGTCCTTGCCGCACAGACTTGCCATTTGCTGTTTGCCTCCACTCTCACATTTCCAAGTTTTCTGTGTGTGTGTCCATGCACCGGTTTTCTGTTTTCCACCTTCCGGTTCCTGCACACCTGCCTTTGATGACTTCACTGTGGCCGCTTCAGAAGGAAGTGGCAGAGAGTCAGTCTGGATCGTTTGCTTGCAAACAGTTCACTCTGAGAATTCTCGGAGACAGAGGGTTGAGAAAAAGTGACTGACCGTACAGGTTAGTCATTTACCAGCTGAGGAACTGCACACTTTTACAAAGACTGGAGAAGTTTCTCCCATCTCAGCTGTTCATGTGCTGGCAAGATGTATTAAAGTAGCTAACTGATTCATTTCCACTTTCGTTGTTTACTGCTGAGCTATCAACACACTGAAAAAAGACTTATTGACAAGCTCAGCTGAGCGTACTGAATCGTTATTGTCATCGATCAGATTTTTGAGCTTTTCTGCTTCTTTCAGTGCCGAGGACAATCTGGCAAAAAAGGATAAAAAACGTCAGCTCACATCATGTGTTTGGCTGAGCTCGGTGCGTTATAACAGCACAGGACTTGACTTCCTACACAAGCGCTACATCAAAGGCAGAAAGTCGTGTGTGAACTGCTGAGACTAGCAGCACACACACACACACACACGCACACACACACACGGTGAGTTAACGGGCCAACCTGAGGTCACATGAGAGAGTGAGAGAGAGTGAGATGCCTACTTTCTCTGACTCTTTCTCTCTTTGTCTAACACTTGATCTAACTGTCTCAAACACACACACACACACACACACACACACACACACACACACACACACGCGCGCGCACACCGACAACAGGCTCAAATATAGAACATGCCCATAAAAAGTCAGAGAGCACAACAGAGCTGCGCTGTGGAGAAAGGCCAGAAGTTTGGGAGATATGTGTGTGCGCATGTGTGTGTGTGGATAGAAAAGGGGCACTGCCCAGAGTTACACACTTTTCTCTATCTGTGCTGAGGGCTACAGATATAGACCTGACTTAGGAAGGCTGTCTGTGAGAGATTTCTGAAGAGAGTTTTGTACTCGGGGGAGTATTTTTGTGTGTTTTTTTGTGTTGGTTGTGCACTGAAAGGTTTTTAGGTCATGTTGACTGTGAAAAGGAAACCCTTTCATGCTAAGGTAGAAAACTTCAATCCGGTTTTTATAAATTCAAACCTAAACTGACAGTTAAACCAAGGAGGGCACATTCTATCGAACAACACTTAAAAACCAAAGGTGTGCGGTTGTACCTAACTCAGTTTTAATTTATGATTTATTGCTCTGGGTTTTAACTGGGTTACAACATGAGAGTTGGAAGTTTTTGCTCATGCTCCACATTCAAAAAGACAAATGAGAGAAGCTTTCATTGGCCATTATGGGGTTGGATCAGGGTGTTGATAGCAGCTCACGAGCCGCAATTTCCTCGTTTTCCATGTTTTGTTTTGAGTTTCGTTGTGATGCTGAATGTCACCTCTCTCCTCTCCATCAGACCGCCCCTCTCCTGGGTTAGTCCCTCTCTCTCTGACTTTCTCTCTCTCTGACTCTTTCCTTGTTTGCATTTCTGACTATCTCTGAATGCGCATTTCACAGCCTCCCAACCAATAACCTGTCAGATCGGGAGTAATCACTTCCTGATGGGCTCTGTGGACCCTGTAACACATACACATACACACACACACAAGCAGAAGGCCAATGGGATGATATCATTCTCTCACACACAGACACAGACATCTCTCCCACCCCTCTGTTCTCTATACGTGAACATGTTGGGAATGTGTTGTACTAGCATTTTCTTGGTCAAAGAGCAGAGTAATCCCTCTGTGAACAGACGGGCCTGCTGGGAAACACATGGGTCAGACCGTTACAGAGGACTGAGGTGCAGCTCATCTCTCTGTTAGGCTGCTGCTGTAATTTGATGCAATTTGTCCCTTAAAGTCATGAGAGCTGCACCATGCTTCAACAGGTTTTGTGTGGCTCAGCTGATGACTGAAACACAGACAGCCAATTACAGTCATAGTATCAAGTCACATGGTAACACTGTTTGAGTCACATTCAGACAATGAAGAGGATACAGTGAAAAATAATTATAGCAGGAGGGTCATGAGTGGTGTTTCCTTAACAACAAAGTGGCCAATAAACCTGATTTACGTCGCTAAGACAACAGCTCTGAACTGCCCTGTCATTATCAGGTTAGATTTCATGGATCCATCTTTTGTGATGTTGAGTGGTACTTGTTATGATATTATTCAGTTTTGGTTTCTGTTTTGAGTTCCCGGGGTTTTCCTGTTTATGCCACCCTCTTTTTTTGTCTTCCTGATTTTTTATAGCAATTACTTTTCCTTGTTCATCTTCTTTGTTTTTGTCTTTTCCTGTTATAATGCCTTGTTTTCTCCTGTCCTCACTTATTTCTGATTGTCTACCCTACCTTTTTCGTTTATGGACAGCTGTCCACCATATATACCATATATAGTACTGGGTTGGCCTCCCCTTCAGAACAGCCTTTTTTCCCCACCTTGGCTCATGTGATGAGGCAAATAATTAATAGTGGGTCAATGACCCTCTTAAGAGACAACACCCACTGGGGTTTAAACACCTGGGACTCTCCAACATTTGGTTTTAGAACTGAAGAAGCTTCTCAGATAAGACATGAAACATCTTAAGCTTAAAGAAGTCCAGTCGCTTTCTTTCTGAGCTCCTTAGACTACCAAGACCTGGATGTCTATAATCCACACAGACATGTTTATATGATGTTCAGTTGGTACTAAGGGGTCCAAAGTGTGCCAGAAAAATATCCCCCACACCATTACACCACCAGCAGCCTGAACTGTTGATACAAGGCAGGATGGATCCATGCTTTCATGTTATTTATGCCAAATCCTGACCCTACCATCTGGCTGTCACAGCAGATACTGAGACTCATCAGACCATGCTACACTTCTACAGCCCAACGTTTGTGAGCTCGTGTAAATTCTACCTTCAGTTTCCTGAACTTAGCAGATTGTCGTGTAAGAGCTAAGAAAACAAAATCACCTCTGTGGGATTATTTTTGTTTCAAACAAGCTGACAGAGTTAAACCAGACAGCCTGTAAATGAATAAAAAAGATGGATGCCATATGCTATTAAATAATCAGGGTGCATAACCACACTTGTGGTTTTTGTTGTAGTTCATCAAATATTATTTAACAGCTGATCAGACAGCAAACACTGCAGACAGACAGACTGTCTTCAAGTCACAACCTATTGTAGTGTCTTTACCTTACCATATAAAGCACTTTGAGGTGACCGTTGTTGTTATTTTTGGTGCTTTATAAATAAAATTGCACTGTTTTGTGAAAGATTGAAATTGGTGACATGCGATTATGCATAATGTGTCTCGACTCCATAAGCCAGTTCATTTTAGCTCATGTTTTCAGTTGTGTTTCACAAGTTTAATTACTCCCCAAGTTAAAATGTTAAGGAGCAGATCTTTATATAAGACAAATTATATTATAATTACCCAGTGCCCATCAAAAAAACAAAACAACCCCAAAACCCTCCCACAGCTACTGAGGTTTCACTGTGACGTCATCAGTGCAGATTTCCCTTTTAATGTCCTCCCGTCGTACCTGCGCTGGTTCCTGGTGTGTTGCAGCCATCTTGATGAAAGCTCTCTGAGTCTGTAAGGCGTTCATCACCATCTCTGCCTGTCAGCCACAAAGAGCAAACGTTAGGACTGATCTGATACATTATATTCTTCTCTGCATTGAAAACAATCTGAACAGTCTCTGCAGAAGTCTAGGCAAACACTCTAATGACCATGTCTAACTGATACACACACACATACAAACACACACACTCACTCGCTTAGTTTGGGTTATTCCCAGCCAACCGTGTCCTCTGTGTGTGTATGAGAGGTCCATTTGAAGGCCAAGGGAACCACCAGGGAGGCTTTTTCCATAAAAGGAGCTTTACAAACTTGAAGAAACCACCTCTGGCTCTTTTTCTCTCCCTCTCTCACACACACACACACACACCCTCCACCGTGTTCAGTGATGGGACGCAGAGATGGAAACCATCTTTCAAGGCACAGAGGAAATTCAGGCATTTCTGACTACCTTTACACGTCTGTTTTGGAGGCTTTTTGTTGTTCCGGATTCATTCCAAGGACGGTACACAGCTATTATTGCCAACTGGCATACCATAAAACGCTTCCTAGTCCTACGGGGAGTAGAGGTCATTACCAAATAGGAAAAGGTCCTCCACTAACAGTTTGATAAATGAATGTAAGGTCAAAGCTCAGTCATACTCCCATCCTCGGCTTTGTTAAGGACAGGAAACACACACACACGGACATGCTGCCTGCCTTCTTTGGGACCACGGACCTCCCATACAGCTTTGCCTATCTAAGTGGAATCTAGAGTGGGACAATCGTGTGTTTATAAATGTGTGTCCAGTGAGATAAAGGCTGGCAGAGAATGAAAATCTGCGGTGGCTCTCCTCTTTTCAGCAGTGCTCCCTTTGCAGAGAGCTCTTCTTCCTTTGCACAGCCTAGTTTATAGATGAAAATATCGGGCACAAAATTAGATGCTCATTTACGAACAGTCTGACCTTTTGTTAGAGAGAGAGCCAAACAACAGACAATGGACAACAGTCTCACATCTTTATGGCAAATAAATAGCTGAAAATTTAGTTTTAAAAAACCAAATACGTCATCTTAATTAGAAAGCGTTAAATGTCTTGATCGGTGTCTTGCCTTGCCTTTGTGTTGTCTGTGTGAGAAGCAAGCTAGAAACTAAATATGTCCCAAAGTATAAAGCTAACCCTTTAAATGTTATAGTATTTTTAGGTGAACTAATTCACAACAAAGCGTTCCCAAAACCATGTTAATGGGAAAAGATAACGTTCTTTAACAAGAGCAAGAGGCTCATTTAAAAAGCCCCATCATCACACAGAGGGTGAATACATGCTCATTATAAAGCATGAGCTGAATTCAGTATGAGGTTTAGGGAATGCCCCTTTAAATCATGACAAAGACCAGAATGAGAGACCTACTGTATTGTAACAGAAGCAGCAGCTGCAGAAACATCTGTCTGCAGCAGCTGATGCATGGACAGTGCCGCCTACAAGTGACTCCATATTCGTAGGGTAGCATATGTGACACTTTAGATTTTAGTGGGTGAAGCCTTACATGCTTCTCCACCTCGCTCCCTATGGTGCGGCTGTTGTTCAGGTAGTCTGACACCGGGCCACTCATCAGCACGTCGAAGGCCTCCACGCACTGAGACAGACCTGGAAAAATACAGTGAAATTCTGCTCACTTGCTCGCTTGTCTTAATTTAATGCTCCCAGCGCAAGTCTACCAAACTTGCCTCCATCGATGCCGTTGACACAGTCCCCGTTGGCCATCCCGCTGGACGTCTGCACTGACATCTGTTCGAGGCGAGTCACAGCTCGCTCCAGGCGCTGCATTAATCCTTCCATGAAGACAAACCTGGAAAACAAGAGCAGCCACAGGTTCTTACTCACAGCGCTGCTGATGTCCCACGAGAACCATGATGACAGCTGAAATCATCACAATTCATTTATAATCATTATTTTTGTTTTATTTGGTGATGTTTGTCACTATTCAACCTTCTTACTGCGTTGCTCCTGATTTTCATCAACACTAAATCTAGCTATGTGCAGCACGCCTTGTATAAATAATGTTACTGTAAGAGGTGTCTGGCCCTCTGCCACAGCCTGGGCAATAACAATTTCAAAGTGTCACCTAATCGGGATGAAGAAAGGCAGAAACTGATGCCAGACTGAGAGAAAAGTCAAACAATGAAGTGGACTTTTTGATTAAATATACAGTTTATTTATGGTTATTTGCTTCTTCTTTTTTTAAATGATTTAGTGATTTGAATCTTACTTTTTTGTGTAATAACTTAAAACTCTTTTTTTATTTGTTTGTTATAGTGTGTGCAAATAAATGAGTAAAAGGTGTTCTCTAAAAGCTCGTCTATACTCGTGCATCTTCTTCTTTCAGCTGCTCCCCCTACGGTTTGCCACAGCAGATCATCTTCCTTCATCTCACCTTATACTTAGCATCCCCCTCTGTCACATCCAACTCCCTGCGTGTCCTTCTCACTACATCCATGAATCTTCTCTGCGGTCTTCCTCTTTTCTCCTGTCTGGCAGTTCCGTGTTCAGCATCCTTTGTCCAGCACATCCACTATCGCTCCCCTGATGTTGTCTCTGTTTCACGCATGGTTCTGTTTTAGGGATATGACAGAAGCCTTTTTCTTTGGAGACTTCTGTGCATGGTAGCTGTTGGTGCACCTACACCAGTCTCACTCTTAAGCACAGACCATGTAGACCATGATTTTTTTTTTTTTTTTAATCCATAATGCAGGAACTGAGAACATTTTCCTTTTCCAATATTAATGTCTTTATTTTGCATAAAATATGGACTGATGTGTCGATATTAGAATTTTTTTCCTCTTTAACGATCAACATTAGCCCCGAAAAGCCAAAATATATACAACGGGAAGACCTGCTTTCTGTTTTAGTCTTCTCCACTCATAGTGTAGAAACATATTTGAATAAATTCACATGTGTCTGGCTGTTGAACAGAGGTAAACAAACAGTAGCTGAGCACCACTGAAATACATTCGAGAATACTCCACAGGCCACTTTGTCTCACTGACCAGCCATATGTCTCACCATGAAGCAATGCAGGCCTGTTTCCAACATATATTAGTCAACAGAGGAGGAACTCAATCCAGCCACCCGCTGCATGTTTACGCAAACCACTGCTAGGTAACACATGCTTCCTAATCTGACACCTGCTATTTACCTGGGTGTCCAATATGCAATCCAGGGGTGTGAGTTTTAGACGGTTCTAGTTGCTTTACAAAAACAATCTCCAGAAACACTCGGAAACACTCTCCAATAATATGGCAGCTATGTTGGCTGAATAGCATTTGCTGTCTGTAATCTTTGTAAATTATGGCTACTAATTATGTCCTGTGAGCAGCAAACATGTCCTGATGGGCGCCATCAAATCTCTCTGGAGAAATCTCCCAGCAGTGCCAAATTCCTGTTTCAGGACTCAGAGGTTATTTCTGCTCTGTGGGTCACAGCAGCTCTTAGGCAAGACCAGAAACCTGGAGAGCAGAATGTCGGTTGGCAACAAGTGTGTGTGTCCTCTGAAGCAGGACACTTAAAGTTTGAGCAATGAGTTGAAAATATTCTTATCAGTTTGTACTTTGGTACCAGCTTCTGCTCTCGAGGGTCTGATCCAAGTGGGATTACGAGACAAAACTTTATAGCAAACATTAACCACAAAAATGCAAATTAAAAAATACACAAATTCTGCAAAATGTCAGCTAGCGTGTAGACCTGTCACTCTTTATCCAGCGAGGTCTGCAGATCTCCCAAGGGGCACTGCAAAATGCGCTATAAGTCACGAAATTATGCTTTTATTATATATGCAGGGGGTCATATATAGACCATTTACCTCATCAAAACAAGCACATCACATCATCACTTTGATCTATCATAACATCTCTCACTCCTCTCAGTGGGAAGGGAACCCTTCTTATAGCCTTGCATATTGGCCAGACTTGTAGGCTGGCGAGGATGGCGAACTTCATGAAACAGATCAGACTGTTGCATGAGGATATGAGGATTGGTGAATTCTTAAAAATAACTCTTTCCTTTAAGAAGTCTCTGGCCCCAGAAAGTTTTATAACACCTGCTTTAATACTTCATCTGGTAGACTTGATACCTGTTGCTTATATTGTGTGAATACACCATTACTGACTGAGATTTGAAAACCTTTTGCCATAAAAGTAGATGTGATTTTATTAGAGCTGAAACATTTGATGCTGATCTTCAGAGTTAAGTCTTAATGGCTCCAGCAAATCTGATCTTTAAATACTGACGTGACTCAAAGACAGAACATTATAAATACATAATGCCTGGTTTTCAAACCTGGAAACGACTAATGGCTAAAACAAAAAGTTCACATTTCTATTCAGTAGAGTGCAAAAAATCAATTACTGTACTATCTCAAGTCCAATATACTTAATCACTGTCTCGCTTGTCAACAACCTCAAACTTTGCCTATAAAGACTGAAGCAAAGACACTCAGCCTCTGTTCTGATTTTATTGTCACTTGTCCAAATTCTCCATGGCAATGCAAAGACGTGGCCAATGATGCTCTTTTAGGCTTTTCATATGGACTTACTGGAATGCATTCAGTCTAACACAAAGACCTAACGGGAGGAAGCAGCCCGGGGGTTAAGCCTGCTGCCTGTATCAGAGATCCATCTCTGTGGCATAAAAATGTGGCAGTACTGTTTTTAACGTGTCTGTAATTTCCAGCAAATAGCCTTTTTCCTAGTCTCCCTAATAACAGACATAAAGACAGTTAACTTTATTTATCCTGGAGGGGAAATTATGTTGTTATAGCAGCCAACTAACTTGTGAAAATACAAACAAAGCAAAGAATACACAAACTACAAATGCCAAATAGTGCATGAAAACAACAGATAAGGGGAAAAGAAAAAGAAAAGAATGAATGGACTGCACACTGACTATACTGCGTAATATGTGATTATAAGGTGATAGAATCAGCCCATCAAGCTTATAAAGCGGTCCAAATGTGCAAAATGTTGAGTGTTTAGTTCATGGGTAGTTAAGTGGCAGCAGGTGTCGGGTTGGCCTGCAACACAAACACTCCACAGCAAAACCAGCAGCACATGCAGTGGAAAGATTTTAGGGACTTCACCCTGACTCTGCATGTGTCTCCTGAACCCCCCTGGCCTGGTATCTGATCTTTGTGGCTATATTGGGACGCATTCTGGCTCCTGCTGTTAGGGGCCTACTGTAAGATATTCCACTGTGGGCCTGGGTCCTGTACTCAGAGAAACTTTGATTCTCCATCTGCTACAGCGCTTCATCCACCTACTGATGTGGGAAGCTGTGATATGATCAGTGGGAGCTGATGGTGAAAGGTTTGACTCTTACGATTAAGAATATTATTATTTATGTTATAATAATCTGGATTATCTCCATGAGATGAAAAAAGAGCTATGTAAGTCGTATAACATGGACCAGAGGCTGGGGATGTGTTGATAGATCTGTAGCAAAAAGCTGACTCAGTTTGAAATATGGAAGCATATGAATCTTGTCCAGGTTGGTTTAAAGGTTAAGTTGCCTTATTAGCGTGTTGTTGGTTCTGAGGCACAGCATATGTGAGCCTATAACATTACTGTGCTGTTTAAACTCACACTGGTTTAAACTCACACTGGTTTATCACAGCTGCAGAATGAACCCCTGTCTGTGTAAACACGAGAAGACACCATCACTCCACAATAAAACATGACATGGCACCGGATCACAGGACCTCCCCCGTCCTTCAGTCTGATGCTTCATATTCCGCGCCACAATAATGTTACTCCCCACAGCGATCGAGATAAAGGAGGTGACAAACAGTGCTCTCACATGCCCTGCCGTAACACACGAAAGCAGGCTGCACGAGATCACTTTGTCTGGACATTATTATTGCGTAGGGATACGCACCCCTACCCCGGGGCTCCATCCCTCCGCCCCACACTGAAACTGACTGAACTTGACACTGGTTAAAAAAAAATCATCAGTACATCCTCTAAAAGCATCTTACCTCCCTGTTCTGGTCCGCGGTAAATTTCTGTCCGGATCTTTAGGGGTGTGATTACGCCGGGAGGGATTCGTGGCAGTGCGCTGCTGTCTTGCGGTCCCCTCCTGCTCCCTTGCCCCGTCACTCAGCTGCGCGCGGCACCGGCTCCTCTTCCGGGATGTCCTAATTAAGCAACACGTTAAACCTGAGAGCTGCACAGCTGCAGAGACCAGGACCGTGACTCAGTGCCTCCCTGCTCTGGGACCGGTTTGCCTCGCAGACAACATGGCAGCCTCGGAGAGCTCTGCTACAAATAGACAAGTGATTGGTGCTGTGTCGATGCCGGCATGGGGCTCTTTTCAGGGAATGGCAGTCATCATCATCATCATAGTCATGGTGCATAGGAATGAAATGAAGTTTCATCCCTTCGCTGACCTTTAAAATTTAAGACTGCACATTTTCAACATTTTAAATACCCAAACGAACACACATCACAATAATACCTCCAAAATCAGTTTAAGGCTTAAAGCTGCCCTTTAGTTTTCTACTTTTAACTTAAATACTCCCTCAGTTCCCCAGAGTAAACAGACAACAAACCCTATTTTTAACCCCACTGATGTCCAAGACTACCAGATATACGCCTGTATGTTACGGTCATAGACTGTATATAAAAGATGGGCACAGCCTCCAGAGTTTAAAGTCAAAGTTTCTGTGTCATGAAAGTGCCTCAATTTTAACCTAGTTAAATCACCAATGGTAACTTACAACAAGCACATTTCCTAATCAAGAGCGGGTCCTGTTCAGTGTTTCAGTGATAACGATTTCAGGGTTTGCTGAGCTAGCTGATGCAAAAAAAGCCTGATGGTGGTGAACTTCCTTCCTTTACGCCTCAAGTCTGAGGCTGTGTCCCAATACCTCGGACGCAGCCGACGTGGGCCGCATTTGTAGACCAATTACGTCACAACAATGCGACATAGGCTGTCCCAATTTGTAGACTGCAAATACGGCCCCGCCAATTCCAGTTTCCACCACTGGCAGCAGCAACGGAGACGGTAAAACCGAGGACGTGGAAGCGGTAAGGGCGGGGAGAAGCGGTAAGGGCGGGGAGAAGCGGTAAGGGCAGGAACAGCTGATGACGCAAATCTGAAGGCTAGCCCTCCCATTTCACAAGCCTCTCACTTCCGGCCTTCTCAGTCTACATGGGACCTGGCTGACGTGGACAGCGTCGGCTGCGGCCCATGTCGGCTGCGGCCCATGTCGGCTGTGTCTGAGGTTTTGGGACACAGCTAGAAAAGCAAAGTCAGTGTAGAAGTGTTTTAAAGCTGCATTCTCTCTAATGGCCAGCAGGGGTTGACTTGTAAATGATAGTCAGTACTAAAGTAATAGAGGACAAGAGGATAAAGCCAAGTATGGTTTAGGATAGGCTTACCTTGCTATCTGCACCTTGCCCACCACATCTGGCACCAAGGGAGCAGCCTTGTAAATTCTTGTAAATCCTTGTAAATCCACAGCTTGAGGCTTCATAACGGAACTTTTTTAATAAATGGGTAGCTACAGCCATTTTTTATAAACAATATGGTTACAGTCTGGTGTAGCATCCAGGAATCAATGAGGCTGAGTGTAGTTAGAAGTTTCCAGTAAGTTAGCTAGATGACATGTTCTGAGGTAATTCTCAAAAACTAAAATTTCAGCACTGCTAAATATTTCTGGACCAGCAATGGTGAAGTTAGCCACTTCATACAAAGGTTAGACTAATATAAACAAAACAGCACAGGAAGCTTTAGACACAGTCAAATAAATGTAAAAAATTAATGAACAATCTTGAGAATATGCAACAACACTGTGTATTCAGAGTTATCCAGGGCATTGGTTAGAATCAGGTCCAGATAATGGCAGCTCCACCTAAAGTTCCAGTTTCCAGTGCTAAGCACTGTCATAGTTTTGAGATGAGGAACAGGTATACCAACCAGAGTCCTGCCTGGACCATGCCTGCTTCTACAGGCTACAGTGGCCATTAGAAGAACTGCCCGTTTTGGTGCTTCTGTGTTGGTTAGTTCTTCACTACCTGACATTTGGGGTGGCTGTGATCACTGGAAGGACGTCCTGAACGCTGTTGTTCCCTCTGTATCCATTGTAGTGTGAACATGTGTGCGTGAATCTGATTTTAAAAAGTGCTTAGGTATAGATACAAGCACTGTTTGATTGTGTGTGATTGGGTGAATGAAACTTGTAGGAGAAAGTGCTCTGAAAGCTCAAACTGAGTAGAAAGGGGATATACAAGCAATACTACATTTAATGCATTGCCAGACTACACAACATTCTCCACAAGCAAAACAACAAATTTTCTTAATGCTTTTAAAGCTTGCCATGCCTTCTGTGACTCCTTCTTTAGTTTCTCCTGTTGAGGCATTTTCACAAGTTGTCTTAAAGTTTCTGATAAGAAAGCGTTACCACTTTAAGGAGCACCTCCACCCGCAAGACATGAAACCTCCATCTGTTTTCACGGAGGAGTCCTTTCTGTCATCCTAAACTCTGAGGCCATTTCAAACTCCAGCTACAGGAGGGTTGCAGCTGTGGCTCATCCTTTTTTAATAGAGTAACAACTTTAATCTTGTTACGGCATGATGTCAGGTGCTTTGGCTGCTGCTGGTTTCACCCATGAGGCCTTGCTGCATCCATGCTGTGTCACGGTCACCACTCACAGTAATGTGACCCAGTTTCATGTTTCAGTGGAGACCAAAATGTTCCTCTGACTAGAATGAAAGACGTCAGAGAGCGAGCAGCTCGCTCTTCTTAACATGACTTATTGATTAGAGCAGGGATTAATCATTGATAGGCCTCAGAGACTTGATTAGTATCCATGGTTACTCAAACTGGGTGTGACTAACTCCAGTGTTTCATAACGTGTTTTCATGTGGAACCACGCACACTCAGACTTACACAGACACATATTTATGTTCAAACATAAATAAACACAAATTTTCCACAGTCATTTAAGAAATTATGGAAACTTGTATTGTTAAAAAATATTATTTTGCTATTCTTATGTTCATAACAGGGTTTTTTGTTTTTTTTTGAATATCCATTGTCAACTTTGTTTTTATTTAATAACTTTTCATGGCAGTGGCGTCATTAGAAAGACCCTCTTGGTTTGGACACGGACACAGCTGCTTCTATTTAAATTCACAAGGGTGCTCGTCACTAACCCATCTTAATCCAATTCAGTTTTATTTATATAGCACAAAATCACAACAACAGTCACCTCAAGGTGCTTTATATTGTTAAGACCCTACAATAACACAGAGGAAACACCAATAATCAAATGACCCCCTATGAGCAAGCACTTGGCGACAGTGGGGAGGAAAAACTCCCTTTTGAATCATGAGGTTTACTTTAACTCCTACTTGTGTGTACTTTACTGAATTCCACAGCATAACTGTTTTTAATACCTAGACCACTGGTTTAGCCCCGTAATGCCTAGTATATAATATTTGATAGGTGCAGTTTTTGAGACTTCTAAACCATCAGTGTGCCATGTTTCAGAAATGGCGGTTTCAATTTTCGTGAATGAGACGCTCTCGTGACTCATTGGGTACTACTGACCAGCCAATTGGCAGTATGCAGTCTGACGACGACACATTTTAGTACTGCTCACTTGCGGCCCCGAACTGCAAGTGAGCAGGTACTGAAAAAGTACCTGGTACCAGATACTATGACCTAATGGAAAACTCTGAAAGCCATGTCGAGAAGATCCGAGTCGATACAGGTAGGTACTAATGGAAAGGGGGCTCTAGATAAACCAAAATTGTACATTTCATTGTTAAGCAATAGAGTACGATACAATTATATATTAAATACAGTACAATGAATACTAAAATATAATATATAATCCATCCCTCCATTCTCTTCTGCTTATCCTTTTCAGGATAGGGGGCTGGGGGGGCTGAAGTCTATCCCAGCTGACTTAGGTTGAGAGGCAGGGTACACCCTGGTCGCCAGTCTGTCGCAGGGCTATATAATATATAATATAATTAATATTGAATAATTTTTATTTTATTTGTCAGAAGGTTAAATAAACAATCCATTTTCCAAAAAAATGAATTTTGTGGCAATTATTTCATGGTTCAGGCTTTAAAGGGTCATTGGGCAGCACAACCTCCCAGAAAGAGAGTTACTGGTTTGAACTCACACTGGGGTCTTTCCCATAGAGAACTGGTCAGTGCAGTGAGTGCTGTCAAACAAATTCTTTTTATCCTGGCAAAGAAAACTACCAGCTGTCAATCTTAATCAATAATGAGAAGCTAATAGGTTTTTGTCTTGTCAAATGACACGGGGGTAGGTGTTCAGCGCTATTATTTAAAAAGTGTACGTTAACTTCTGATCACAATTCAATGATAGCATATTTACATTAGGATTAGCATTTTACTTGCTACAGTTGTTGATGGTTTAATTGTTTAAGAGTTGGCTCCATGGCAACAGGCAGCCTGTAATCACACTCCCTGACCACTCTCCCTTGCTAGCACGCGCCGAATCAATTTTAGCCGACCATCATATTCCTTTGTTTACAGCACGATTTCGTGATCACTCTGGAGTTTCATACATATCATAGCAGAAATCTGTTAACAGTAGACTGAGGTGTATTTGTGGAGAAAGACCAGTGACCGCAGTATTTCTTCCTGTAAACAAAAGACAAGCAGCCTTCTTAAATATAGAACATTTTATTCCAATTTGAGAAAATTAAGTTGTAATTCTGAAGTAAAGGTTTTAATATCAACAGGACCTTTGCATTTAATTGTAACACTTTACATGCCCTCATCCAGTGACAATGAAAAGCTTCATTAAACTTTTTTGTTGTTGTTTATTTTTCATATTTCCCTTGTAAGAAAGAGTTCAAGTATAAAAATTCCCAACAGTGTAAAATTGCCCATCTGATGAATATGAAGCAAAAAAGAGCACAGCTACTAAAACCTCGACAACAGCTATACATTCTAGTAGAGAAAAGCAGCTTTTTTTTGCTTGTTTTTACCCCCCCCCCCCCAAAAAAAAAAAAAAAATTTTTTTTTTCCTTCTTCTAAAAAACAAAAAAAAAAAAAACTAAATTAATAAA
>VURO01002761.1:0-12034 GCA_015108175.1 Pelvicachromis taeniatus
AAAAAAAAAATTTTTATATATATATATATATATATATATATATATATATATATATATATATATATATATATATGTGTGTTCAACTTTATGTTTTGGGGAATTTTGCACACTGATAGCATTCCACTGTGTGTATTTCTATCCAGGTGTACGTTTAATACATTGTCAGTGTATCTGGGATCATTGTCATGCTGACAAATGAAGCCGTTGCCAATCAGATGTTTTCCAGGTGGTTTTGCATAGTGGATCAAAATCTGATGGATCTTCTTCATTCATGATCGCTAACACCACTGGCTGAAATTCTGTCTGAAACCATGACAGAGCCCCCACCAAGCTGTGAATGCTCTCTGACCTCCCTGACCGTCTCGACACATATTGAGGAGAATTTGAACCAAAATTTTTACATTTGGATTCATCGCTCCATAAGAGAGATGAATCCAAATGTTTCCTCACATTTGCTAAGAACACACTGTACACATCCTCAGATGTGCAAAGTTTGAGGCAGAAAGCTCTTTTTCTGCAAATTACAAAGTGCCTAAAGACAAAATTTGAATTGATTCTTTGCTAAGTTGTCTGTTATGTACAGACACAATGTTGGTTCATCTCTTGAATTAGATGACTTTTCATGCTTGAATAGGTCAAGCATGAAAAGTAGGTCAGTGTGTTAAATGGGTTATCAGACAAACATACCTTTGAAAGTGGTCAGGTACAAGGACTGGACTGAAAAAGCTGCCAATGTCCGAAGTGTCAGAAACCTTTAAGAACTATTGCACCTTGGAGGCAAAATATGAAGAGCTGAGGTATGTTGGGTGGTTGTTTTAAATTTCTCATTAGGCTTAGCTTTTCGCTAAAACTTTTATTTAATTTACTCCTCTTCACACCATTAAGCACCTTTTACAAGGCTGCTTGCTTTCATTTGCAAATGGTCTTAAAGAAGTATCAAATGTGACTCCTACTGGTTCTGACCAACAGCAATATATGATGGACTCGAAGCAAAAACAGTTAACCACAATGATGCAGAGTATAGAGGCCATGTCCACACTGCTTGTGTTCAGTCTGTGGCATAATGTGTACATTAGAATTAAAAGACTCCAGCATTACTGTTTAATGGTCCTGAACCAAATTAAACATTTAAAAGGCTCCACCATCAAAGTGATGTAAAGGGAAATAAATATTAATGAATGAACCAACGTTTGGTTCAAAGGGTTGGAAGCAGGGAAAATTAAAAGGGAGCAGAGGTCTGCCTAAGGAAGGATGCTCAGTGGGGAAAGAGCTTAATACGAAAGGAGTGTTATTCCCTGGAGACCACGCATGTAACCAAATGTATGACAGTCACTGCAAAAAATCTAAGTTCAAAGCACATCTATTACGGTGCACCAAACTTCAGCCACTGTGTTTGCTCACAATCTGATAAGATTTCATGAAGCTAAATCATATATAAAGGGTTTCGACGCAAGCCTTTCTTTTGCACAAATAGTTAAAATCACTTAGACATGTACAGGCGTGCCGCAGCGAAGTGCAGTCTGATTGATTAGATCATTTGTATGCAGTAATACATTTCTGCTAGATATGTTTTCAAGCTCACCAGGTCCTCCAGAGAACAATTTACCTTGTATTTGATCATTTATAGATAATGTTGAAGTCTTTACTCTCCAAACTAACAGCATTGAGGGATTTTTATCAATTATACAAATGTGAATTTCATGTTCAAGGATGGTTAAATGCAGATAAAAAAGAAGCTGTTATGATCAGTCAACAGTTTGCTGTACATGGAAAAAAGCTTAATTGGGATCATTTTGAGAATTTTGCTGTCCAGACTGACTTTGTATGAAAACCAACACTTAAACTCACTGGCTACTTCATCAGGTATACCTAATCAACTCCTATTTAATGCAAATCTCTAATCAGTCAATCACATGACAACAACCCTGTGAATTTAGGCAAGTAGACACAATTAAGGCAACCTGAATCAAAACTAGGAGGAAAGATGATTTGTGTGACTTTGAACGTGGCATCGTTGTTGGTACCAGGCGGGCAGGTCTGAGTATTACAGAAACTACTGATCTACTGGGATTTCTCACGCAACTATTTCTACGGTTTACAGAGAATTGTCTGAAAAAGACAAGATACCCAGTGAGCTGCAGTTCTCCAGGTGGAAAATAACTTTGTTGATGTCAGAGATTAGAGGAGACTTGCCAGACTGCTTTGAACTGATAGGAAGAAGACAATAACTCAAAAAAAAAAAAACCCAACAAAGGTATGCAGAAGAGCATCTCTGAATGCACAACACCTTTGAAGTGATCCTTGAAGCAGATGTGTTACAGCAGCAGAAGACCACACCGGGCGCCACTCCTTTCACCTCAAAACAGGAAACTGAGGATACAATTTGCACAGGCTCACTAAAATTGGACAACAAAATATTTGAAAAATCTTCTGTGATGAGTCTCGATTTCTGCTGTGACATTAGGATGGTCCGGTCAGAATTTGGAATAAACAAAATTAAAGCATGGATCTGCCCTCGTATCAATGGTTTAAGCATCTGCTGGTGGTGCAATGATGAGGGGGATGTTTTCTTGGCGCAGTTTGGGCTTGTAAGTGCTAACTAAGCATCATTTAAGCATAACAGTCTATCTGAGCATTGTCACTGACCATGTCCATCCACTTGTGATCACAGTGTACCCATCCTCTGATGGTTTTCCTGCTGGAAGCAGCCATGTCACAAAACTCAAGTCATCTCAAACTGCCTAGTTGAACACGACAATTTCACTGTACTGGTCAACAGATCTAAATCCAGCAGAGCACCTTTAGGATGAGGTGGAACCAGAGCTTCATCATATCATCTTGGATGTGATGCTAATGTGGTAATATGAACCCAAATGAATAAGGAATGCTTTCTACACCTTATTGTATCTGTGCTACACAGATTTAAGTTAGTTCTAAAGGCATAAGAGGATCCAACCTGATGAAACACATCTGGAAAACTCTCCAGTAGAGTATTTTATATTGTAAAATATGATAATTGCCTGAGGAGACCCTGGGAAGCTGAAAGCTACTTGATCAATAGCGTGTTTGTTTTTTGTATATTGCTGCTCATGTATGTCTCATAAAACCCTTCCAGTTTAGTTAAGGGCTCAGGAAAATAAATCTGAAGCTAAAAAGACATGCGATACGCTGCACAATGCCTTACCACTGTGTATTTGCCAGTGGGCCAGCTTGTACTGCTCACTGAATATGTGTCAAAAATAGCAAGGTCAAGAAAATGGTGAAATATCATCACTTCTTTTCTTCTTGAAGATTCTCCAACACTTGCAGCAGAATGCTGTAGGCAAGCTAGACAGCTCATCACAATATGATGACAAGTGCGTGGGTGTGAATGTGACCAAAAGAGGGGAAGAGGTGAAGAGTAATGATTCATTCTTCCTGACTCGAGGTGGAAAGTTTGAGGCGGAAAGTTGCAGTTTTGTGTGCGAAGCTTCCGTGTTTCATACAGGCAAAAATAGTGATCTTTTCTGAGTCAGAACAGAGCAAAATGCTTTCACTGACAGGATGTCAAATTGTCTCGGTTCGGCATTGTTTTAAACTGTCAGGGTTATAATTGAAACCATAATTCTTATCAATTATTTCTATCAGTTCTCCTCAGCGCAAAAGTAAAAATTTACAAAGACAACGGTGATTCATCCGAAGGCTTTTATCCTGTCCACTCATCAGGCTGTTGACATTGCGTTATTATCCCCGCCACACAGATATGTGTTTGCTCATTTCACTCACAGCGCACCCATTTACAAACTGTGGAGGAAGCATGAGCGGGCATGCCTTTCATGTGTGACAGGCATGATAAGAACTGAAGCATCAACACAGGTGGAGTGAAAATGTACCGCGCCATTTCTTATATTTTGGCACCAAGAGTAATGGCCGCATCAAAAATGGAATGTGGCGAGGAACACGTGTTTCTCATGTTCCTCGCTGCAGTAAACAACAGATGCTCTTGATGGGGTTGTGTTTGATGGTAAAAGGCTGTAGTGCAGTAAGCAGTACATGCTGAAAATAGAGTTCATCACAGTGCATCAGGACAAATTAAGACTACGCTCCACATCAAAAAACAGCTTCCCAGTACATCTCTTAAGTGTTTTTTTTTAAACTTTCAAATCCATTTTGCTTTAGCTTTAATTCATCCATCCAATGTTTCTGGCCCACTTGAACAGATAAGGGACTTCTCTGCCCATTAACTCAATATTGCCTTTGCAGGATTTGTCCTCACGCTAACCCCAGTAGGATTGTAGGAAAATAACAGTTTTAAGATATATTCTCCAATGAACCTTTCGGCTTCCATCTTAGGTTAAACAAAAAGTTTGTGTACATTGGCTTCTTCCTGTACCCTTCCTAAAGCACACTTTCTCATACAGTTTTCTGTCAGTTATAGTGGATCCTTTATTTCCGTAACATCTTATCGATCACCTGATGTATAAATCTCATAGCCATATTGAACAAACTGGCCCTTTATGAGCAGCATTTCAGTTGTTTCTTCCCTTTTCTCTGAGGCATTTTATACCATCCTTTTAATGCTCAGAATTGACCTTGAAGCAAATTTATTCAGCCAAAAAAAAAAGAACAAAAAAGAGCTGGTTGTACGTGACTCGGTAGGGCTTGAGCTTCATCTTTGACAAATGAAGCAGAGACGTGAAATTAAAATGGAGAAAATGTCGGCAGCTAAGACCGCAAGAAATCACAAATACAGTCTGCACATTTGTTTTCCCACGTAACATTTAAAGGAAACAAAATTGCTGTCTGGATAACGGCCAATTGCTATGCATCATTTTTGCAGTCAAAAGTGCTGCGATTTGGGCAGCCTTTAAACCAACCGTTAACCAAGTGCCTTTATTGCCTTTATATAAATGAGTGCATTGCGCTGTAGTTGCTGCAAGCTTATACTGTACAACAAAAAGAAGACAGTGTGAGGAAAACAAATGAAATACACGGTCGGCTAACGTGTAGCTGATAATTTGACTGTGAACTCTTTGTAACTTTGCAGAAATGTTAATTAAAATCACGTCCTTATTATTCATGAGTCAGTGAATATTTGGGTGACACGTCTATCTGTTGTTGCAATGATAATTATAGAGCCTGTTTCTCTACTGATTGGGAAGGGTGTTTTGTTTTAGGAAAGCACATGCAAGGTCAAAGTTCACGCTGACATTAAAAAAACATGACCAATTCAGTTTCACGAGGCAGAATCCATTATTCAACAACGCTGACTGAACATGTCAGTGGAACCTCATTTGTCCTTTGCACACTTGTTTGAGAATTTACTCACTTGCTACTGGCCTGTTAGTTGGACACATCTGGAGCCCGTCCATGCATAGAAATCCAGCTTGTATGGAGGGCGGGGGAGGTGGGAGTTGCGTGTGGTGGTTTCGACCCGGGAACCGAATAAACAGATGTGCTTTTGCTGATGTTGTCAGGTTGAGGTGAGAAGGCATTTCATGTGTAAAATCTAAATATTTATTGACTTTTTTTTCATGCTTAAACTGTTCTGAACATTTTTCACGATGGGAGTTTTTTCTTCAAATCACAAAACACAGATGTCATTTAAGACACAAATTGTAGATCACAATAACGAGATAATATGGAGTATGAGGAGTGTGAGACTCTAAAGCAAGTTAATACACTGCAGACCTCCAACAGAACATTTTGCTGTGATAAAATAAATTAGATTTCTTAATTATGGGCACATTTCCCATGTTTGGCTGGTTGGCGGATCCCCATTTTGTGCTCATCTAATTTTTATTCTCTTTCGTTCCTTCTGTCTTCCTCCCCAAGCTCACTGTTGTCATTGCTTAGGATTTAGAAAATATTTGCCAACTATCCGGCAAACGAGCTCCAGCCAGCCTCCTATGTGCCTGTGTTTTAAATAGACCATGATTTAAACGACTCCCTCCCTTGGTCTCCACGGCCCCAGGGAGGTGGCTGCAGAGATGCTGTGGTACTCTAAAAAAGCAACCTAGGGAGTATTTGTGTTGATGTAATGCTTTGCTGCCAGTTAATGAAAGTTTATATCATGACAGAGTTTCAAAAAGAACCCCTATTTCATCCTAATTTGCGCATGAAATCACAAGCAATGGCTGTGTAACGGGCTTTTTAGATGGAACATTCATGTTTTTGTATTGTCTGAATTGGAATTTAATAGCATTTACAGGCTTTCAGTCAGTATTTGACTGGCAAGTTGCTGTTTATCCACTGATGGGAGCACATTTGTTATTGTATTCAAAAGTGTTTGCCATCACAGCAATTTTTTTTCCAATTACTAGCTAGAACAATTGAAAACAGATAAATATGAATAAGAAATGAATGAATGGCCTGGGCTGCGATAATAATGTTTGTTTGTTTGAAATCATTCAATTCCAGCACCAGCACCGTCATTAAAGTAACGCAGGGAGAGAATAAAAAGCTGTGGGAAGATCTTAGAATATTAAAACAGATGAGCACATTTGAATGAATAATGCAAAAAGGACAAATGTGTGACGCACGAGCAAACTGCTCTTGTGGATGGATATGTGTTGTGGAGGACCGAAGCTGTTACTGCTGTGAGAGTGGATGGGCTGCACTGCTTCATTCACCTTGGTCTGATGCGTGAATGTGTGTGTGTCTCCTAGTTTGAATCTAAACCTTGTGAACAAGTGAACACTCTCTCCACTCTCTTATTATTAAGTTGCCTTGTCACCGAAGACCTGTTCAGCAGGGAAAACAATTGCCCTGTGGCTGACAGTCCAAAATTAATGAGGCTTAAGAAACAACTGTCCTTGAAACATTACGTGTATGATTAAAAAAAGAAAAAAAAACAAACAGGTGACAGAAACGTCTTTACTGCTGCGCCCTCATGAAGCTGTAGCTGGCAGAGAAACAATGAAGCCATAATTTCACTTGAGATGTACTTGCCACAGTGCTCTTCTAATTAAGCTAACTACCATCAGTATCATAGTTGTGGACAGTTATTGATCAATTATACAGATCATTATACTAATGTTAATGTCCATAGCTACTTTTTAAAATTGTTCTTATACAAACCAGGCTTTAATAACGGCTAGCCTAATTTCTATTAAAGAGAAATTATGACTTAAATTATGACTTGGCTTCTTGGTATATATGATAAGGTTCGTCTTCCTAGGACACTGATGGCAAAGATGTAAACTTTCTGATACTTAAATTCTAATTTGGTTGCTTTCTGGCTCAGATATACTAGAGTAAAAATAGGACTACAGCCTCTTGAAACTAGGAAAAATGGAATTTGGAATGGTGGTTGGAAAGTGATTGCAATCAATATTTTTTTTTTGCTGTTAGAGACTGATTGCAAATAGTTACAGTGATCAACTGGGCACCCAGAGGTTGAAGGTGGTGCAACCACTTTTGATCAGGTGATTGCACATGTTTCCTGGTGGAAGATGACCTGTCTCGGTGAATCTTAGAGAGACTGGTGAAAGTTTGCAAATAATTGCTATCTAATTTATATAAGAGCACAGCCAACAGTTATTCTGAGCACAAATCATCTGCAATGTCTCTCTTTGTAAAAGGAAACTTGATTCAACTGGTTGCCAACTGGTTGTGCTCTGGTTATATTCCTTTTAAAGGAATGTTGTTGAGTGCCTTTGTCAAAAACTATGCCTTGTTTTTTTAACTTAATGCTTCAGCATACCCAGACGTTTTGAACAATTTCATGCTCCCGACTATGTGGAAACAGTTTGGGGATGACAAGGTCCATAAAGACATGGATGAGCAGGTTTAGTGTGGAAGTTGACTGGCCTGCACAGAGTCCTGACCTCAACTCGATAGAACACCTTTGGGATGAATTAGAGCTGAGAATGCAATCCGGGCCTTCTCGTCATCATCATTGTCTGACCTCACAAATGTTTTTCTGGAAGAATGGTCAGAAATTCCTATAAACACACACCTAAACCTTGGGGAAAGCTTTCTAAGAGGAGTTGTAACTGTTATAGCTCAAAGAGTCGGATGACATCATATTAAACTCTATGGATTAAGAATGGATCCAAAGGCAGATGAGCAAATAATTTTGGCAAAATAGTGTAAATTGTGTGTCAATCAATCAAAAACAACATGGCGTGCAGTCATGTGTGCCTTGCTATCTAGTTTAATCTGAGGCCCCCAATCTGCCTACAATCTCTTACAATCCCTTCTTCTACATGAAAAATGGGATTTTAGTATTATTGAACCTGGAATAGGATTGTGTGAGCATCAGTGCAATGTACCGATTACTCTAGTGAACTATAAATCACAGGCAGTGAACAAAAACTCATGTAACAATGTTACAGATGTGTTAATAATTTATCTGCAGCATACAGAAACCATGCAACAAGCACTTTCTCTCCAGCATAACTGTTTGTGGTAAATTCTGCACCCCATTTCTTTCTTCTTGCATAGCAGGCTGTGGGGATCTATTGACTTCAGAAGCCATGATTAAAGCCCTTGCCTCCTTGCAGCCATCATTTGCCAGCATTTCACTTTACATATGTTCCTTATTCACTTAACAACTATGAGACATGCTGTGAAATATTAACAATTAAAAGCAGAATCATTAAGTATGGATCAAAATATTTATGAGCTGCTTTATGACAATAGATGCACTACATAGCAAGTAGATTTGATACCCCCATCTCAAAAAATAAAATAAAAACAAAATCTGAGAGATTAAAGTGGTAGCAGCACTGGACTGAGTTTGAAGCACGCAATTTCTGTGCAAGATAATAATCCTTCTCAGAGTCCAGCAGTGAGAGTGGAGCTGTGCAGACTGATGACCACTGGGAGGAAGGATCTCCTGTAGTGTTCAGTGTTGCCCTTTAATGGTAACAGTCTGACGCCAAAGTTACTCCTGTGTTCATCCAGAGAGGCATAAAAGGGATGAGAGGCATTGGTCTCCCAGGTGTTTTTCCAGGTATCTGTAGTCCTCAAGCACCTCTGCATCCTTTCCTTTCATGAAGTCAGGTGACAAGGGGGTCTTCTTTCTCCTAAACTCCACTCCAGCTTTTTTCCCCCTTTTTCTCTGAGACGCTGAGCTGTAGGTGGTTCAGCCGACATCACTCGACAAAGCCAGGTCCCCGCTGATACAGCCCATGATAGCAGTCAGCCATAAACTGTCTGAAGTCTAAGGTGTGGAGGGAAACAGGAAAGAAAACAGGACTGTCCCCGAGGGGCTATTGTGCTTCTTCCTGCATGTCTGACATACATGCATGACACTCTGAGGCTGACCAGTCAAAAAGTCTGAGATCTACTGCTCTAGTGAAAAATGGACCTGCATCCTTAAAACAAAAAGAAGAAAAACAAACATGTTGGATAGACATTTCAATTGATATTTCAAGTTTAATATATTAAGCTTTTTTTAAAAATTGGAATTCCCATCTATAAGCTTTCAATATCATGACGTCTTTAGAGTTACCGTATTGAAGTGAAATTCAGCTTTCAGGTGTGTGCATGCTGATAATATTGTATGGGATTTTCATTCATTTCCTTTTTATCTTGTATAACATGATTGATTTAGTCTCCATAAATAAAAACCTCAGACTTTAGGGTTTCTACTGTGCATTTGTTTTTATCTTCATAATGAGAGATTTTAAAGCAACACTAAAAATAAATTAATTATAGCTTCACTGACACAGTTAATGCTCTTGCATCCCACCTGTGTCATCGGCGTTCACGTTTCTGTTACATCACACACTCCCCCTCTGCAGTTTGGTGTTTTCTAAAACGGCACCTTTCCCCTAAATCATTGTGATCATTGTGACAGTGCATAAATGTTCAAGTTTAATTTCAGGGTAATATAATATAGAGGGTATGGGTAAGGAATGATTCGGTGTAGACAGCAGCCATCTTGTCCTGCAGCTATTTCCAGCTGACCTGTGTCTGCATCGGGTTGGTACCAAGCATCAGAGGCGTTTGGAATGGGGAAGGGGGTGAGTGTAGATCTGTGTCAGCGTGCGTATGTGTGTATCCTGTGTTCAACTTGAAAGAGAGTATCTTTTCAGCCGGTTAAGCAAAAGTCAACAGTCCTCAGCCGACACAGGTATCCTTGAAGGGTAGGAGCAGCGAGAATAAACACAGTCCCGTTATCAGGGAAGAATTTGCTGTTCCAGAGCCGCATGAGTGGGGCAGATGGTTATTTGGGTTAATGCGGACAACTGCATCCAATTTTGCAGTTGGTCTAATGTCCATAACTCATCACCAGGTCAGTCAATTTCGTGTTGCAGAGCCGTGAGCTCCTCCAAGAACTTATCCATATTGCGATCAATAAACACAGTCTGAGTACTCACAGCCTTGCCCATTGTCAATCATATTGGCCAGCCTTGTGGGGTTTTGAACAGCTGTACCTGCTTTCTTTGTTTTTTGATAAACCAGGTCTGAACCAGTTCAGATCAGCCAAAACTCTGTTATCATTGTTCCGAACAGGTAGGTGTCGTTCAGTGTCTTCCATCGAGAGTGTCACAGGCACACGATGCAACCAACCAACGAATATCCAGCAGCAAACATCTCTGCAGGACAATCGGGCTCAATTTCGTTAAGTAATCAGTTGATCAAATCCATAATTCTTTAGGTTTTAGAGAACAAGACTGAGAGACTCTCTGAGGGTTCGAGTTAGACAAGACTAGACAAGAACATAGAAGCCAAGCACGAATGATAAGGGAGGAGAGGGTCAAATATGCATCCGCCTCTGCCAAAGTAGAAGTTTTACACTAAATGAAACCTATATGCAAGCACATGCAAAAACTCACATGCACACACAGAGATCACACATTCACACACAGAATAGTTTTTGTCATGGGGACAATTCAGGATTAAGCGAATAAGGCCCCCAAGCTTAGAGACTGGTCTGTTACATCTGACAACCACCGATCGCGAAGACAATGGTCAGTGACCCACATTTTCTCCCAGTGACCCCCTTGTTGCTATAGGGAAAAATGTGTATTCCCTAACCAGCTGGCAAAAACCTCATTTTGATTACTCTGGTCACTAGTAAATGTCTGCAGTCACCTGTAGTTTGCATGGAAGTGACAGACTTATCTAAAAAAACAACCAGCTACTCACCAAGGTATATTGAAAAGAAAAGAAAAGAAAAGGCAAAAGCCAGTTTGTTGCCTAAATGCTATGATTTACTCATCACATTTGTAAGTAAATAATATGAACCTATGAGAAAAATTTGAAATTGGTTCAAACATTTACTATTGGAGTAAACAGGAAATTCTTACAAGTTATTTCTTTTCATTTCCTTCTGGGTATTTACACATCCTTACAGAGTGGGAAGTCAGTTGTTTAGCAGCAGGTCTAGGGCTCCAGCTATGTTTCCACCTTGTGAATATGCTTAAGGGAATAAATCTAGTGTGGGTATAAATAAATTCTCATAAGTTGCAGGGGGGCACCATTTTCTAACTGAATGTATGTGCTTTCCCTATGAAGCCAACGAGTGGTGGAAAAAAATATAGAAAATAGGCAATCAATAGAAAAACACACAGGCCCTTCACCCCTTAAATGATTGAACAGTAGTTCTGTGAAGGGAAGATTTTTCTTCACTGTTCCAAAAAAGGCATCGTTTCACCTGTTTTTCTACGGGTGCAACAAAGACAACAGTGGTACCAATGGTATTTATCTCTATCTAGGATCCTTAAATAAATCAGTTGATATGGGAGAGAGCAAAGTTTCCACATGAAGTACTTGGAAGAAAAACTCTTACAATTATCTAATGCTCTGCAAAACGAGGTAAGCTGCCAAATGTCTTCCACCATTCATTTCGATAAACCACTTTGTCTATTAATGGTGGATTTTATTCAATTTGATTCAAATACAACGCCAAGATAAAGATTTCCTATAAGCTTTTTGTGTAATGTAAGAGCATCTTTGAGCTATTTAATTAATTACATAACTTTCTTGGCCTTCAAATACATTTAAAATTGAACAATTGGACACACTTGTCTGGCTTCAGAAGTTCAAAAAAAAAACAAAAGGATGTTAAAAAAAAAAAAATAAAAAACAATTAAAACCA
>VURO01002763.1:612-11781 GCA_015108175.1 Pelvicachromis taeniatus
GCATATCAAACAAGTTTTAAAAAAGAAGAAGAAAAAAGATGAATAAAATAAAATAAATACTACTCTATGTGTACAAAAGAATGTTATTTTATCCATTTTAGATCTGTATCTTTATTAGATTAATTAATGTAACATTTTAGTGGAATACACTTTAATAACTTGATTTATATTCACATTTCATTACTACCTAAAACATTTTGGTCATCGTCTGTATCAGTACCAGGCGCCTCTGGTGACATCTTATGGTTACCAGCGAGCTCGGTGAGCCTGGGTGCCTGAGGCCTCGTCTTTCTCGCGGGGTTCAAGAAATAACAATACGCACATCGAAAGGCTGAAAAGAAACAAATAAAACCCCACACATATATTTTATGTAATCACGTTAATACATTGTGAAACAGACATAGATTAATATACATGAATATGAACCAATGGGAAAAAAATGCCTGAGATGCATAAACATTTCAGATTGATGTGTAGGCCTACTTTGCATATTCAATCTTGCTCTCTTTTTGCTTACAGGAGTTGGTAGTGGCAGAGGCATTTAAGAGCCATATGATATACTATGCTGCCAAATGCTAGAGGGCAAATGAAGGCACAGTGTTTGATGGAGACTGACAAAGTGTGCTGTGATTCTCAAAGTCTCACCAATATATTCAAATTCTTCTTTTAATGCCATGCCGTTATGGGACAGACACTGCTGACATATGAGAGCGTATCTATGAGGAAGGAAAAAACAACAACAAACAAACAATCAAGTGATGACACTATACAGCATGTGAACAGGCACTGTATAACTCAGTATTACTTTTAACATAAAATCTACAAAGCAGTAGATGGTGAATTTGAAAATTTCAAGATCAGGTAAATTTGCAACATGAAAAATAATGACCACAAACTGTCAAAAAGTTGTTTTAAAACAAAGATTATATGATTTTAGCTGATAAAAACACAACTATTGCAGGCTACTACAAAAGAGTACTATATTTCAGTCCGTGTTGAGTAGCTACAATGAGGGACAAGTTTAAATTAATGTTTAAGGGAAGAATGATCATCAAATATTAAAAAGGAAGATTGGTTTTTAGTTCACATTTTGAAGCTCTCTTTCAAGGTTTAATAAACTTAATTTTAGATGGTTCAGTATTTATTTTTTTTTTTTAAAAAGGGAAAAAAAAGAAAGAAGAAGCAACTTCTGCCTAAATGTTCTTCATTGGAACATTTAGACATTGGACTGAGTATTTATTTAAATTCATTTAAACATCATTTCAACACAACTAGATTCCAACCAATTAATATTTATCAAATTAATGCACTTTAGATGTTCTTCATTAAAGCTTTTTCATGACGTGGTACACAGGTTGCATTTACTTTACTGCATTACTGAAGAGACTCATTTCCCTATTTTATTCACCTGTTCTGAGGGCCATCTCCAACAAGATACTCTATGACTCTGTCCATAGCACCTCTCTCCCTTGGGATCACAGGTCTGGCAAGCGGTGGTCCTGGGGGGTGCATCCCTGTTAAAACATAGCATCTTTGCCTGTTAGATGCACTCTGCAGCCTGGAATGCATACTTCAGTAAACAGGTGCTGCTTACAGTAATAAATCTGAGAAATAGTTTGGTGCACAAACCATGATTAATTTTACAAAAAGCTGCCTCTTTTTCTTAATGACTTAACACCGGATTGCACTTGCAAAGCACGTGCTGAATCCCTGCTGCGTTGGTGAGTAGTAATTAATATAATCTAACATCAAGAGCAATCATAGGAAGATGACTGGTCATTTCTGTGAGACTTGGCAGAGTCTCAGTATCCTGCTGGTTATTAATTTACCAACATATGGAAACTCTGTGGTGACTCTTTGTATCAAATTGCTTTTCACTTTCAATTTTCAGCAGAAGCAGGTGATAACATCAACTCATGTAAACCATTTGTGAGGTGTTCCCAATGCCAAAGGCAATTTCACTAAGCATTAAAAGACATTTAGTGAGATTCTACCACCATTGCCCAGAGAACAAATGCAGGTCTGGCTAATTAATCATAGTTAATGTAATACTGCATCGTGCATACCTCACAGTTGGCATTCCACATGGCAATTACAGCATACAGCTTCCACTACTCTAGGACCACATTTTCCTTTACTGTTTGCAGTTATTTGCATTTTTTTCTATTGAGTGGTCAGTCCAGAAATTACTGATATTGAATATTCAATACCCGTATACCCCACAGATGTCTTCCATATAAAACAAGTGCTTCATGAGAAATGTTTCATCTATTTTTTGGTTGTTCCTTTTCAATCTTTAAAAGCAGCCACTGATGATAGATCATATCCTCTTGAGGTAAATATTATATAAATATGATGCTCATAGTAACAAAAGTTATCAATTGCAGTCTCAGGCCTGAGTAAGACACTTGGTGGAGAAAAGTTTGGACCATATAGTTAGATATTGTGATCATACATTTCCACAATTATCCACTACCTTACTGTACAACATACTACAGTCTTTCTGACAACACACACCACAGAGCTTTGAACAACTGGGGACAAAGAGCCAGGAAAGAGTAAATCACACCTTAATCGACCACATTATGATCTGGTCCCCCTGTGTGCAGGTAACTCACCGACTCCTGGAACAGGTGTTCCAGGGGTCACAGGCTTCCTCATCAAGCTCTGCTGAGCAGCTATAGCTGACAGGCTCCTCTCTGGGGGTCCACCTGGAGCAGAGTGGGAAGATCTTCCAGGATAGGTGGGCCTGGATGCAAGAGGAGGGCGGGTAGCAGCTTCGCTTGCAGGATTTACCACCACTGGGGGGGTCTTTGGGATGACATTCCGATGGCGGAGTTCTAACACAGAAAACATTGCAGGATGCTTTAATAGCATAATAGGAAATGCCAGAGTCGAAGTAGGGCAAATAGTATTGTCTCATGAGAACGTGCAAAACTCAGTGTTACCTTGTCCTGGTTTTGGAGTTATCTGAAGAGCAACTGGAGTAGATTCAAGCTCCTTTATACAGAACAGAGGAGTGTACAAGAACATGCTTTAATATAAAAAATATATATAAAGCAAATGCAATCAGACAATTTATACAGCAGAGAAAAAAACAATAAAGAACTCACAATATTTTTCTTGGAATCAGGATCAAATCTCTCCAGAATCATTTTTGCATTTTTATATGTTTCAGTTTCCATAACTTCTTCAAGCTGGAAAAAAGAAAAAGCAAAACATTAAAGAGCAAACTTAAATCGTCTTTCAATTGGTAGCAAAAAGTATTTACCATTGTTAACATACCAGAGAGATCATTTGCTGATCATGTGTGTCATAAACTGGCATTTATAAATACATACAAATATCTTAGAATCACCTTCAGTAACACTGCATGTCATAGTGACTGCGAAAAGAGCCCTTAAAGCAACTTCACTATATTGTACATCTTCATTTAGAGTAAGTACGGAACATTTCTTAATGTTTACATATAAAATGAGGAATAATTACATTCACTACTTCGATAATGGAGAGTGTGAAAATCCATCAGCCCTAATTATTGAAAGTTATTAGACTTGACAGAGGATGACAAGCAATTTCTCAGATTTATATCTTTCCTGTAGTAAATGCAATTAATTAAAGTGACATTAGAAGAGTAGTTTACTGGATCAAGGTTTTGTACCAATCAAATGTTGTCTTCACAGAGCTTAGAGTATCTTACAGCAAAATGCTGAGAAAATCACCAAGAATAATTTTATAAGGCTTGAAATGTCAATCCGAGTGGACTGTTAGGAATCAAAATTACAATTTTCTTTTAAGTAGACTTCAGGCTACAAGTAAAAAATGCCAAACTACATTTAATTCATTCACTGTTCATGTCATATCAAGGATGCAGCAGCACAGGACAACACAAACTGAGCTGTTCTATTCAATTTCAACTCTTATGTTCATAACAGACTTAGTTTCTTAACATTGACAAATACACTTTACAAACTTGTTCAGCTGCTCTTTAACACAAGTATCTAATCAGCTAATCACATGGCAGCACCCCAGTTTATTTAGCCATGTATAGTAGATATGACCAAAAAAAACCTGCTAAATTTCAAAGTGAGCACTAGAATGGGGAAGAAAAGGGATTTGAGTGACTGTGAACGCGGCGCAGTTGTTAGTGCCACAGCGGCTGGTCTGAGTATTTCAGAAACTGCTGATGTATTAAAATTTTCCCATGCAATCACCTCTAGGGTTTACAAGGAATGGCCCCAAAAAAATAAAATATCAAGTGAAGGGCCAAGTTCAAATCATCTCCACCTGGTTTCTTGAACATGACAATGAGTTCCATGTACTCAAATGTCTTCCACAGTCACCAGATCTCAATCCAATGGAGTATCTTTGGAAATTGGCTAAAACAAGAGATCACAGATCTGCAGCCAACAAATCTGCAGTGTGTGACGTTATCATACAAAGATGAACATAAATCCCTGAGAAATATCTCCAACACCTTGTTGAATCTGTGCCATGAAGAAATGAGGTAGTTTGAAAAGAAAAAGAGGGTCCAAACCAGTATTAACAAGATGTACCTAATGAAGTGGTTGGTGAGTAAACACCAAGTGTAAAGAATGTAAAAGCCATTTCACTAATAGTTAAAACTCAAAACCACTGCAAAGATTATAATTACTAATATAAATCACCATCCCTTACACAGGAAAAAAATAAAACACTAACGACAAATACTTGATCGCACTTTTTCTGTGGCTTTCAATGATCGGGCCTTTGAAACCTAACATCACACACTTAGGTAAAGATGCATGACATGATCTTTTTTGAAAGGTGTTTTTGACTTTACATAACTGATTGCTGAGACTTTTGTTAGATTTTTGGGATGTCGCCCGTTTAAAAGATGTTATAGATAGATATAGCAATAGATGGTGTAGCACAGGTTCTCTATTGTGGCCAGCCCATCATCAAAAGCTCCAGAAGAAAAAAGGTCATATTCAACCTCCAAAACTTTTCATGAATCGACATTATGAAAGAATTCCCATTCAATTTGAGTCAAATAAGATTTAGCACAACAGCATCTGTAAACATAAATCACATTGGGCCAACTTAATATTTTCACTTCATAATTTTCACCCTACGCATCCAACAGTGTCTCAATTCTGCACAGACAAAAATATTTCAGTATTATAAATAAAAAACATTACTTACTATTTTCCGTTTTTGCACTTTAAGATCCTCTAACTTTTCATCTGGAAAAAAAGTTAGGAAATTCAACAGCAGTTTAACCATAAATTTATAAAATAACTTGTTTCACCAGAGAAACAAAAACTTACTATTTTTTTCAGTTCTTCGGGAAAAGATTTTTATCAGTAATTTTCGAAGTAACCACACTCTAAAAGGAAGAGAAAAACAGCCACCTCAATAAATGAAAATTACAGTTTAGTGAAAATATGACAGGTTATCGCTTATACTTACAATAACGGAACTATTACAAAGGGAAGAGACAATATGAGTCGTCCCATTAACTGTTCGGGCAGGTACCAGAAATACACAACTACACAAGTGATCAAGTAGAGAAGCGACGAGTACAGAAGCAGTCGTCCGACCCATATCTTCAGCTGCCTTTGATTTTTCTCACTATATTCTTCAAGAACCTGTATGTCCTGTGGAGACAAATGAAAGGATTCATAATTTTAAAAATCTCGAGTTTGAACTTACATTTTATATTCAAACTTCTACATACTTATAAAAATAACCATTTATGTTTTAACCATATTTTAACCTCAGTCTCATGTAATGAAGACCATTCAAGTGCAGTTTATATATTTATTAGGAAAATAATTCCTAAATAGTCACCTAACTGTCTATTTTGGATCATTAATAAAACTGATTTTCCACATGCCATCAAGTTTAAGTTTTAATAAATCAAGTTTCATTTGTCGCATACAGATAACACTGGAACATCATTACCAGCAATGAAATTCTTAGGCTCAGAGCCCCCTCAATATTGTGCGAAGCAGAAAAAGGAAAATTGCACATAAGGTAACACTTAGGTAAAAATAAACTATATAATTAAAGAAAATATATATTAGTTTAAAAAAGGAGTAGAATAAATTGATACAGATTACTAAAAATATTGCAGCGGCTCAAAGAAAACTCAAAGGTGTCCTTTAATTCGTTTTAACTTGTAGGCAAACTGCTGTTTTTACAACTTTACACAGAGATAGATGTGAAGAAAAAAAACTGCTGCTATTTGTGTGGTATTTTTATGACAAAACGAGGACATGGTAAAGTCCACTTGTGTCCTAAGAAGGAAGTTATTGTAAATCAGTATCAAGTTATTCCGAGTTGGATTTTTGTTTTACGGTTTCATTTACACAAAACACACATTTTGGTTTATTGGTCAGCCAGACATAACGGCATAAAGCATACTCTTCAGTTAGCTCATGTAACAAGACTCTTTGCCTAGACACCCCTCAAAGGCCCACTCTGAGACAGCCATGGCCTTCATTATATATAAACTAGTTCATAAACCAATTTAACATGTACTGAACATTTGAAACCAAGCCCCATCGCCACCATGCCGAATTAATCTTTTGGAAAATTTGTGCCAAGTTTCCAAGACTTTTAGAATCAATGCAAATAAACACCAACTCCGTCTCTCTGTGGTCTCGTTTTACTCACACCCCAACCAGCAGAAGGAGTGCCTCCCTGAGTCTGGTTTATCCTGTTAAAAGGTAGTCTTTCTTTCTTTTTTTTCTCCTCTGCACTGTAGCTCACAAGTGATCACTGGATCACTGGATTTCTGTCTTTATGGTGATAAAATAAAAGGCCTCGAATGCCCTTTTGGTTTGGTGTAATGTAAATAAAATTATATTTAAAATTTCACAAAAGGCTTTTCCATTACGACTTGGGCATGATCCTAATTTAACTTAATAGAAGGTAATATAAACGTAGTAAGATGCTAGTGAAAAATAGCTAGATGCAATCTTGCAGTGGGGAGGCGTTGGGTTTATAAATACTGGAAGTTTTTTTTCTCAGATGCAAACTTTAAGTGCAGAATTTTCAACATTTGGCATTTACATCATTCCCTTTATAACATTTCTCTCATTACATTTTAGCAAATAACCTAAGCTCATGAGACTAAAGAGATGTGTAATCTAACATAGGGATTAAGTGGAAGTGAATAATTTGGTCAGAACATGAGTTTCTCTCATGTCAACCATTATTATTTCACACATAAACAGGTACTTTTTTAAACTGAAATGTGACACCACTGCTTCAGGCTGCTGACTACCTATTCTAAAAATAGCTACTGGACAAAAATGGGACCACTCTTGGCCACTATGGTTGCACTGTAACATGTGTGTGTGTCACTCTAAGCATGAGCTGGTCTCACATTTAACCTTACAGTGGTCTGTTTGTCTTTGCATGTGTGCTATAAGTCACACACACACACACACACATTTTTTTTCTTCACTTGTGAAAGAATATATATATATATATATATATATATATATATATATTCTTTCACAAGTGAAGAAAAAAAATGAAGCTAAAGCAAAAACCACCAACACCCATTGCATTGCAACTTCAATGTCATTGATGTCTTTGTGACAGGAAGATGTCATGATGTCCGTGCTCCAAGGACAGGTGCTTTAAATAGTATGACACTAGCTGCACTGCAGAAGAGCAGTAAAGCTCTATCACTTAAGGAGCAAATAAGGAGCTGATATGGCAGTCACTGAAGGTCTGTGCTTATACAACACATTTAAGTAAATTTTTTCTACATCAAAAACTGGCTTGAATTTATCTTAAATTTGCATTAATAAAAGACAGGAAGTTCATATTGTAGCTTGAAGTTAAAAAGAAAAAGTTGAGAGTGCTGAAATTAAAAATCTACAAGCCTTAAAATGACTACAGGTGTTTTTTTGAGGTTATGTGTACCTTGTCAATTCCTTCCAAAATCTCCACAGTGGATGGTTTCGCCTATAAGACAAACAGTTTGAATATTGCACAATTACAATTTCCAAAACAACAGTGCTCTTTGTAAGAAAAATAAACTTCCTTTTTCTTCTTCCTACTTTTGCACATGCATTATGCATGTTCTTCTGTTACTAACAGGCTATCTTGACCATGCAAATGTGCATTATGTCATGCCAACTGGAACACAGAGATACTGTTTAGACACACAAAATGTATGTAAATCTGTCCACACATGCCTCTTAAAGTCATCCTTTCAAAGTAAAAGTTTACTGAAAATGATTCAAAACAATCAAAAAGCAGAAGTAACACTAACTGCAGTGTAGTGTGTTACAGCAGAATGACATGGTTAATAAAGGTTTGAATACAAACCCTCCACCGTGAGACCACAGCCCCCATGTTGATGAAGAGGAAGGAGTGTGGGTTACTCTATTACTGGGACCCCCTTTGATGCTGTTTCACAAATTACCTCTCCACCTGTTGACAGCAGTAATGAGTTGTGAATTCACACTCGGTTGCCAATGCATTAGGTACATTAGACTACAACTGCTGCAGTATGATACAGCATTCCTGAAATAAATCCATCAGTTTTAATAATACTGTTTCTGTGATCTGTAAAACTGTAGAGCTACAAAGCATGCACTTCTATATATGTACGTGCACCAGCAGCTCCAAACAATCACGCAGGAGCGTTAAAAACTTCAGCGGCTTGCTAACAGCTATAGGTACTTGTTTTGACTGACGTTTAGAGAACATACACCAATCCTCTTAAGTCACCTGTAAAACACATTTAAACGCTTTTTATTAAACTTCATCAGTGACTAAGCTGAAGTAGGTTGTCCTTGCTAGCTCAAATTAGCAAACCTAAACAACTTTCCGGAGGCGTCAGCAAGAGCCTAGCTGACGTTAATAGTTATTTCACAGTGAAGGTTTTTTACCTTCGCTTTTTTCAGCCAACATGTACTAAATATCGTATAATAAATGAATGCACATATACATTAGCTTTGAGGTGTTGCAGCTAAGTTTGTGTAATGGCTAGCTTGCAGGGCTAACACTACTGCACCCTGCAGTTCACCGAAATGACCAAAACAAGGTCGCCAAGTTTCGCCAGAGTTTGTACACACAAGCAAGGCCAAATTATAGTGGCGGTAAGTGAATGAATAACAGCTCCGTGTTTTGACAGAGACTTGTGTATTTACCTTGAAAGTTGTGTTGTCCCGTTTCCACAGCCTGTGGCAGTCGCCCCTGTCTTTGCACGGAGGGTGTGTGAGCCAAGCTGGGGGAGTGTCCACTCGAAGAGCCAGCATGGAGCATGAGCACAATGGGGCCTTCACGGGAGTTTGGTCTGTGGCTCATGAAGCCTGGTACAAAGCTGTGAAAAACTCAAACTAATTTTAATTTTTGACAAAGTTAATACAAAAGTTAATTTTTGAGTTAATACAAAAATAAAGTTCTTAAATAATGATTTCATTTATTAACAGGCGGGGGGAGGGAGTTAGTAAAATCTACCTGGTCTTATGTGAAAACCCTAAACCTATACTAAGTGTTTGTTCCTCCATTGGCAAGACTTGCAATCAAGTGTTTATGACAACTGGCAATAAGTCTTTCACATGGCTGTGGAGGAATTTTGGCTAATTCTTTTTTGCATATTTTTTTTTTTTATTCAGCCACATTACAGGGTTTTCTAACATCATCATGCCAACCATCTCAATCTGACCAGGTCACTCCAAAACCTTCATTTTGAGGCGGTTCAGATAATTGTTCTGCATCATTACCAAAGGGTGCTTGGGATTCTGGGCTTTTTTCTTCAGGATTTTCTGGCGGAGAGCAGAAATCATGGTTCTATCAATGACAGCAAGTTGTTTAAGTCCTGAATCAGCAAAGCAGCTCCAGACCATCACAACAATGTTTGATTGTTGGTGTGCTAGTTTTTGTCACATGTAACAGGACATAAACCTTCCAGAAAGTTAAAGTTTTGTCTCATCAGTCCACAGAATAATTTCTCAAAAGTCTTAGCCTTATTTTGGTCATCTGGGAATTCCTGGGAAGGTTCACCACTGCTCCAAGATTTCTTCATTTGTGGATAATGGTTCTCGCTGTGGTTCTGTGGAGTCCCAAATCCTTAGAAATGGCTTTTTAATTCCTTTTTCACATAGGACCAAGTCGGTTTTAGATCCCATCCCCATTCCCCCATAATAAATGAAATCATCATTTTGTATTTATTTTGGATATCTTTAGCTAATATAAAAATATGTTTGTTTGTTGATCTGAGACATGTATGTGTGAGAAGATCAAACAAAAAATAAATTAGGAAGGGGATAAAATAGTTTTCAATAGTACATTAGTTACTGCCTGTAGACATATGCACGAGAGAATTAATTCCTCTTCTAACAATTTCTTGATTTCAGTGACAGACTAAATGGTAAAAACTGAGCATGTGATCCAGCAAATGAACTAACCAGTCTGACATGCACATCATGAACATATTGCTGATACTGGATTGTGGATCAAATGTACAGTAGTAGTACTTGCTGGTCAGTAAATGCAACGTTAAATACAAAATGGTTATTGTGCATGCACTGTTACAATTTTATATATCTTCAGGTGAAAGTTTCTGCCAAATTAATATAATGTGCTAGTGGTTCTCATGGTATTATAAAGTACAGATTTTATAGTAGGTGATAACAGATTTTACAGTGTTTCACTGTGCAACAAATGATTTTACAAATGCAAAGCAACCATTATATTTATTTGGTTTGTGCAATAAGTTCCCACACACCCTTCAACAAACATTACAAACTGCCAATAGCTGAAATTTCCCATGTTTATATTTTCATTTGTGGTTGCACATAAAATTACCAATATAGCTAACTATATAACTGTGATATTCATTAGTGGGAATGTGAACACAGCACTAGCCTGAGGGTGCTCAATAAAAGCTAGAGTGGATAAAAAACAAATGCCCATTATTTGCTGGAAACAAAGATGAAAAAGTGGAATTAATTAAAGAAAAAAAACATGTTCCAGTACTTCCAGTAAGTACATTATAAATTTCTTTGATGGCAGACACCATACCATTTCTGTTTAATTCATGAAAAAAACTGCTTTGAAAATAATCTGTCATTCATTCATTGGGGGGGGGGGGGGGGAAAAAAATTTTTTTTTTTTTTTTTTTTTATTTGTGTTTTTTTTTTTTTTGTAGTGTGCTCA
>VURO01002763.1:33201-45065 GCA_015108175.1 Pelvicachromis taeniatus
ATATGTATATATAAATATATATATATATATATATATATCTATATATATATATATAAATATATATATATATACAAACAATATATATATATATATATATATATATATATATATATATATATATATATATATATATATATATATATATATATATATATAGTAACAAACGAAAATACAATTTTTAAGTTTCATTGTAATGAATAATGAAAACACGTGGCGCATGCGTCGTGCCAAAAAGTGATTGCCGATGCGTGTTTGTGTGTGTGTTTTATGTCTAACATCAATAAAGAAGCTGAACAGGATTTACGAAAAGACAATTTTTTAATGTCTTTTTTTTTTTTAAGTTTTGAGCTGGATGAATAAAGTTTGTAATGGCTTTATTCTTGGCTTGAGATTAATTAAGGTCACGTTGCCAAAAACAAAAACGACTGCAGCGCCTAAATTGTGACAGGAAGGTTCATTCTGGCCCAAAATGACTTCGAATCATTCATGAGAGATATGCTTGAGATGTGTTTGACAAGGTATTTACAACAGTTTAAATCTAAAAACCCAGTCTATACAGTCTACATTTAAAAAAAAATTCTAAACTAAGAAATCAGAAAAAAAGGGGACAAAAAGTAAAAAAACAAAGCCCCAAAACATCTGATTTCATAACGTTTCCTCTCTTTGGATGAAATAAATGTAACAGCGTCACTGGACTTTTAACGAATTATAAAAAACGTTTTCAGTCTAACACATACATAATTATAATCCTTATTAAAATCGGCTTTGTAAAACATCAGTTCATGTTATCAGTGATTCTTATATTTAGCATACCTAGGCACTGATGACGATGTAGACTCTGGAGACATTATCTCATGGTTCATTTCCTCATAATCTTATTTTTTCTTCTTCTTGCACAGGAAACAGAACACAACTCAAATGGTTACTGGAGATAAGCAAAGCTCCTACCACAGTAAAAACATTACAATGGTCAGTGTAAGGACAAAATGACACTATACAAAGGCTTTACATGGATAATGTTATACTGCCACCTATTGGATTAAAGCCGAAACATCTCATATAATCAAAACAGTACAGGTCTATTAAAGCTCTTGCCTTTTACCTTGTCTCAGATTAATCCATTCAGAAGCTCAGGCTTTAACGTTAAACATTTCCAGACATTAAAAAAGAAACTGAAACAAAATTAAAAAATAAAAGAAATCACAGTGGCAGGTTCAGCATGATTACACGATTTATTTTACTATTTAAAAAAAAATCAATTTCATGGCAAACCGATTTCAGGGGAATATTGTGTCCAATAAAAAAATACAAATATTTTAGATAAAAAATGCAGTAGTACCAAAGAAAATAGTGCAATGTACTCCCCATCTACGGGGGTCCTTGATTTGGAGATATTATGGGTGTTTTATGAAAGTTGATATAACGCACAATTAGACAGTGTAGCTGAAATAGCACACAATCAGCACATTCAGTACTTTTACGATCATATTTTACTAAAAATACAAACAAAACTGATGCTGTTCTATAATTAGTCAAGCACCTGATGTTACCAGAACAAATCTGCTACAAAATGATAGCAGACGGGAGTATTTTCTATTTTATGTAAAGGTGCTAACATTTTACAAGAATCTCAGTGTTATTTTGGTACAGTTGGGTTACAGCGCAGCACATTTTACATAGAGATTAAGGCAGCAATAGTCCCTACTGAGTTTTATATGTTTCTTTATGGTGAGCTTTAACTGGTGTGTTCAGATCTACTTACCTCAAGTTTCTTGAGCAAGTTTTTTCTTCTTCAAATAAATAAATAAAAAAATAGACAAAAATACTTCTTTAAAAGTCAGTGGGAATTTTCAATCATGCGGTTGTAACTTTGCTTCTGTGCTTAGCCCTTGGCTCTACCAGCGCAAATAAAGGGTTTTTTGCAGGCTATATGAGGAAAGCGCCACCTCCAGCGCTACAATCAAATATCAAATACAATGCCCTGCGTGCACAGAAACTATGTGAGCCTTTATGTCCGTTTATCCTGATATAATGCCATTGTTTATAAATATAGCACGCCAGGCAGGACCAATTCGTATTTCATGTCTGCAAAATTTAAGGTTTTTGCGTGTAATTTCAATGAAAGGGTAGTTACAATTATGGTCAGGGTTACCGGAGCCTTTCATTGTGTCACATTAAAGGCAAAAGTTTGTGGCGTGTTAATGGCGCTAATCTATCTATCTATCTATCTATCTATCTATCTATCTATCTATCTATCTATCTATCTATCTATCTATCTATCTTGCATTTCAATGCTTCCATGTGCACATGTAGGCCACTGCATGAGTCAGCCCACACAGTCAACTTGTTATCTTTGTTATCTGCTTCACTGTGGCATCCCAAGTGCTCGTGTTCTGTTCAGCAGCAGCTCGTGGTATTGAAATCATCGTGTAAAATCATATTTCTAAGTTTTTTTCTAAGTAATTGCAAAGATTAAATGGTTGGTTGAAACCATTTCATTGCCCACCCGCCCAATACCAAAACATTTCCTCAAGGAGTATTTTGCTTTGCTGTACTGGAAGCAAGGGTGGGGGCGGAACAACATAGTTTACATATCACGTGACACTGTATTAACAAATCAACAATTACCTTCCCTTTATTCTTCAGGAGTTGCTAAAAGGCTTGCAAGAAGCGTTTGAGGAAAGCTCCATGGAAATGTGTGAGCGGAATCCTTTAAATCCCGGCTATGTTGGTTCTCTGTTGAATTTTGCTCCTCCTGAGTCGTTGTATTTCTCCAACTTGCGCGGTAATGGAGCCCATATACCCGCGCTGCATCAGCTCCCTTACAATAGGAGAGAGGTGTGCACGCTCCCGTGGACTTCCTCAAGTTCGTGCGCGTCTGGGCCAGCGGCACCACCACAGAGCCGCACCTTTGGAGGCTACTGTCCGCCGTTTTTGTCCAATTCAGTGTCTTTAAATACAAACTCCTCGAGCGGCCACGTCAAGACGCATTTGGAGGAGTCTCCTCGATGCTTTCAGGACACAAGCCAAAAAACAGAGGAGTCTGGCAGGCAAGATGAAGTTTACGCCGGGGATCACGGCGTCCGTTACTCAGATCTGGACAACCGGTCTCACGGTTCTTCAGCACAGCTTGATCCGGATTCAGCAGGTCCAGTGAACGTAAACGGCCCCAAACAGGAGGAGAATCCCATTCACACCTTATCCAGTAACCCATGCTCCAGGACGACTTTTGCGCAAGGTTAAGTAGTTACATAATTCTTTAGGCTAGAGTCCTTATTTTATCAGCAGTACTGGCTATTTTACTATAAACCCACAAAAATGCAACAATATAGGCATGATAGGCATGATCTATGCTTCTGTGTGGTCACTGTGTCGTTCTGTGGCAATAACGTTATTACAACAGGAATGGATACATGTGGCTATGATTATTTTCTCTGGTCTATGGATGCTATTTAAAATGTCCCATAATAACCTTACAGAGACCTTTGTATGTGGGACTCTATTTTTCTATAAGCTCAGTAGATGTGGCTTCTTTTTCTTATGATCTTAATAAAATATATAAGACGTTAGCAACACTATAAGCAGCGCCTATTGGGACCACTTGTTTCCCTTCACCTTATTTAACAGTGGCTGAAGGTGCTGTTAAAGTTTAAATCTTGTTTGTGTCTATGCTGTCTTCAGGTGCCCCGTGGTGCTCATCGCACGTGAAAACAAGAAAAAAGAGAAAGCCCTACTCGAAGCCGCAACTAGCTGAACTTGAGAATGAATTTATGATGAACGAGTTCATCAACAGACAGAAACGCAAGGAGCTGTCAGACAGACTTGACCTGAGCGACCAGCAGGTGAAAATCTGGTTTCAGAATCGGAGGATGAAGAAGAAACGACTGATGATGCGCGAGCAAGCTTTCTCTGCATACTGATGACCTTTGGACTTGATCCTGAGCATCGCATCAATAATGTAATGTTCTGCGTTCGCACTCATCTTAGAAATTACTCCATGTTGCTAAATTGATTCCTCCAGTTGTGTTGTGGCAGCAAACGGAATCACTGACTGGAATAAATTCCTATGTTTTTTTTTCTTTTCTTTTCTCGAATGAATGAATCTCCACATTTATCAGCTGCACAGGTGGGAAAGATGGCTGGACGGAATTGGTTTACAGTCGTGTCTGTCGATAGGTTTGGGCGACTAAGGCACTTTGGCGAAGGTCATGGAAAAACATTGTTTTTAGTTTAATGTGCAGCTTCTGTTACGTTATATATCACACTTTTATCAAAAAATGTCCAGCTTATTTGAAGTATACTGTAATAAATATATAAAAAAAAATACATTTGCATTGGTGACTGATACTGAGTAGATTTTTACGCATGCGGGGTCACTTTTGGCTTTAAGATTCTCCAAATGCGCCGTAGGCCACAGCTTTCAAACTGGCCTTATAGCCGGCGGATGATAATCACTCTATAAGCCCACTTGTTTCTCATCCAGCGCAAATACGAGACCAACTTAAACGGAAATGTAGATCCATTTGTTTTCGTGTCTTTTGTATGACGGCCTTTGCATGTAGTGCAGCCTTATTGTAGAAGCCAACAGTCAAGTTCATGTTTACGATGTGTAAAATATTAGTAATAGTCAACACTGCAAAAATATATCACATGATTGCATGCCCTTCCCCTAATTGCTCTTATTTAATGAAATGTCTGAATTACCCCATTTCCCCCCCTTTTTTGTAAATCTGATTAAAGAAGTAATGCGAAACTACTTTTGCGCAGCGTATTTGGCGCTGGGAAGAAAAAAATCGAAAAGAAAAAGAAAAGAAAAAAGTTTGTGGATGTGAAACAGTCTCATGGTGTCAAAACGCATAATATCTGTTGTCAAATAAATGTGTATGTTTTTATTGTAGACCTCTCAATTGTTACAAAAAATGCGGATATGCTGTGAGAGCTCAAGGTCGCATCAAAGTCACTCTAAAGATATACATTTTTTAAGAAATACGCAGTTAAAGTTTATTCCAAGCTGGATTTGACTTATTTAATAGCAATTTCAGGACGCATGGTGCTGGTTAGGATAATATGAAATTATACCAGCTTAAGAAAAAGAATTCAAGGTAAACTGGTTTTGTACTGTGGATGCACCTGGAGATGAATGCCTTTGTAAATAAAGAACCTTTTAAACAAGACTCGTGACCAAGTTATTTTGCATCATGATAGATCTTTCATATTTTTCGGATGATATTGGAAAGAAAATGTAACTATAGACTTCCCGCTTGTGCCGTTCACCGTTATTCATGTAGCTTCGCTCATTTGCTGATAATCAGCGTATAACTGAGCACTGATCTGCACCTTTTCCACGCAGCGTGACATAGATTTTAATACTAAAGTCAGTGTTGTTTGTTTAGGAAATCTCAATGCCTGCAGAGGTAAAATAACCATGAGAGGACTGCCTTATGCGAGCACAAGCTTTCTCAAAAAATAAATTGTATCTCACCATAAAATGCCTGAATCATGGAAGAATATATTTCTTTTATATCTGCACCTTTAACAGGCTATTATCTCTCTGCTCTCCAACACTCACTTTAAATTGAAAACCCTCTATTCTACATTTGGCTATCCGTTTTATATGCGTAATTCTCCTCTGCACAGTGGATAACCCAGCAGCATTTCTCACCCACAACAAAATCTCTGTATTCCAGTTGGAGGTTATTGCGGCTGTAACTAAATGAAATGGATGTAAATCAATATCTCAGCGATATCATGTGCACTTTATGCACCAAACAAGTCCATCAGTGCTCATTAGTGGTGCCTGTGATATGGCCAAATCTACCTCTGTCACTGTTTTCATTCACCAAAACGCTTCGCTGGTGTTTCCACGGCGGACCTGCAGGTCACAAGTGGTCAGGGTAATTTTAAACGAAGAGAGACCGCGACTCTGGAGGAACGACCAGCCATCAGCAGAGCAGCATACGCGACATTACGGGAGAGTGAATCTATAAATGGCTCCCCTTGTTACATCATTATCACGTCATCATCACCGCATCACTGCAACTATTATGTTTCTGTTAAACTGCAGTCGTAGATTCAAGGAAGTCTGAATAACATTTTAGAGCTATTGTAATTTGTAATGAAACATAAAGATTTTTTTCCCTCTCCTTACAGAGTTGTTGGGACTTTGGCATACTTTCAAACCACGCGGGTTTGCCATTCATTCTTTTTGCCCTCAGTGTTCTGCGGGCCTGTTGTGTGGTGCTTAGAAGCTTAACAGCCAGTTCTACTTCCACAGAGTATTTCGGACGCCTGCAGTGGGTTTTCTCTGCGTCCCAGACATTGTTTGCTGCTTTATTGGTTTACTGCCTGGCTGCGTCACATAGCTAAGGCTCCTTTTAGATAGTGGGGGTGCCAAAAACAAAGTTAAGGTCAAGTTAGTGGACTGTGCGTTTCTATTTCCCACAATATCAAAAAAAGTTAGAAGTATGTTTTCGTGTATGTGTATTTCAGCAACTGCGTTTCAAGTGGAACCTTTTAATGTTTGGCTTAATGTCACACGCCTTCGTTAAACAAGCTGGACAGCACGACGTTGAACCTTTTTATTTTTTTAATGCTTGGAACTTCAAAGCATCTCGTCTGCAGCCTGATTTGATATCTGAAATTTGAAGCTTAATGCAGTCTTTCACATTGCAACCTTTCAATGCATGCATGAATTTCAAAGTTAAAGCCTAAAGAACTTGATATGACACAATACTTGCAGAATATAACAGCTAATGATAATAATGCCAGCAATAGAAACACCAGAAGGCTATTTTAAGATGTCTCACAGCAAAAAAAATAATAGAAGACGGCTAAAAATACCCCAAAACCTAAAGCACACAAAACAGCAAATTATGGCAACAACTCGTCTTAGCTTAAAGTAAGCCATACCGCCATTAACATTTTGCTGCACATTTTTAATTAATTTATTTATTGATGTAGTTACATAGCTAGATACAGATGTTTTGCCCTCCTAACGCTGTGGGACATAGATGGAAGTAGTTTACTTTTAGGCCTAACTTTGGCAAATATCTTCTAACTGGTTATAAAGGGTTCAATATGAAATGTAGTTAGGTTGAAAACAGAGAACGAGACCAACGAGCTTGACTTTACCCTCCATGATATTTAAAGTTGTCGTTAAGCGAACACCACATTATGTTTAAAGACAATCAATTAATCTTTAAAAACAATATAAGCCCACAGAGAAATATGAACTACGTTTTTCCGGTAAATGAGCAGCTTGAAGTATCTTTTTTTTTTTTTTAACTAGCCCAGTGCCTGATGCAGTATCACAGCTACAAAAAAAACTACATAAAGTGCTGAGTTCATTTAAAATAGAATAAAATAAAAATCGCCATAGGTAATAAGTTAAAAATACAGAAAGAAATGAAATAATAAATGTATTAATACTTACATAGACAAAAAAAATGATGGGAGGAAACTTCATTTATATGAGAGATCCGTTCATCAGTGGTAGAAGTTCGTTTTCTCCACCAAGAAGGAGGCAAACACAAGCATGGCTGCCCGCGGGCAGTAAAATGATTTGGCTTGTTGGTTAAAAAGGTTAAAAAGGATTAGTGGCCATCAACTACACCACAGTCGGTCAAAGTCAGTTGTTTTGGACTTGGCAATGCTGGATGTGCTTACCGATTCGTGCTTGCGCTTGACTTATGTTTCTGTGGAAACCAAAATCAACATTTCTGTGTTTTCAGCAACAGTCCATGGGGTTGTTTGCTTGTCTGTTTTCAAGTGCATCCATCTGTACTTAATATTGGGGTATTTATTTATTTATTTTAATCAACAGGACCCTTTAATGGCCAGATATTTCTAAACAACGAGCCTTAAAAGTAGACTCCTGGTATACTGCTATGTAACTGGTGTGTAATATATACAATAATATATTGCAGCCCAGTTCTGTCGTGGTCTTTTGTTTCTTTGTGAAGTTTCAGCTTTTTGTCACCACGCTGAGGGCCAAAAAGCCTGTCAGCGAAACTGGATTCAAATGATTTCCTTCTGGCGTTGCTGTGTGTATTTAACTCTACTCAAACCACCATGGTACACAGTGATTATGCGCAATGAGCCTTAAATGTATTTGCATCAAATCTGACTTGGTAAATCACATATAAATTCACAGACTTCTTTTTTTTTTTCACGCAGCGCGAGAAGGTACGGTAGCCTTGTTGCCATGCCATTCAAGCTTTGCATTGAGGTTAACGTTAATATTTCCGCTTAACTAACTGTTGCTACAAACATATAACGCCTCCTCAAATTTTACTGAGGCCATCACTGCGTATGACCGTCATTACACATCATTACAAGATGAGGATGATGTTGCAGCAAAGCTTTTAATTAAATATTCCAGCGATGGTTCACACATTTCTTTTTTTTTTCTTCCATGAGCTATAGGGCACGAAGGCTGGAGAGGAGTTTCCTCTGCAGCCAGAGAGCCAATGGAGTCTCTTGCATGCGCTCACATGAGTTTTTCCGGACAGTTTTTAATGACTGATATTGATGTATGGTAATTTCTTAGCTGGATCACATGACACAATTACCTCAAGAATCGATCAAGATGTATTGCAGGTCTGCCTACGTTTCCGATTTTTTCTCCCTGGCGGGGTCTTTCCACACGCCTGTGGTGCTATAGATGGACAAAGTTTAACACAGCAAAGCTGCCAATTCTTTTCCTCTGTTGCAGAGAGGAAAACTGAAGAGGAGATATGACGGAATATGATGATCGCGGCTGTGCGTCAAATATGTTTTTACCGAGCTGCACTTATTACGTTTCGTCGCCCGATTTTACATCAGTCTCCTCCTTTCTACCCCAGACGACTTCGTGTCAGATTAATTTCCCCTATTCTTCCAACATAGCTCAAGTCCAACCTGTTCGAGAAGTCGCTTTCAGGGATTACGGACTGGACCATCCCAAATGGCACTACAGGGGCAATTACGCGTCTTACTACTCAACGGACGAGATAATGCACCGGGACTTAATCCAGTCCTCCAGCAGCAGGGCGGATGTGATATTCAAAAACGAGTCCTTGTATGGCCACCACGGCGGGACAGGCTCGCATTGCAATTTCTTTACCAGCGTGGGTCGAAATGGAGTTCTTCCCCAGGGCTTCGACCAGTTTCTTGACACTCCTAACTTGGACAAGCCCAACGCGGAGCTCCCCAAACAAAAGACAGACTCTAACGTTCCGGGTGATGCTGCGAATAACAATCAGGCTTTGACCAAAGTAGAACAACACAACGCTGATCAGACTGGGAACGTCGACGAGGACTCGTCTTCCAACTGCGGCGACAAGATCAACCAGCAAAGTAAGTCAGTATGGATATTATTCTATGTGTGTTAGAATAAGATGAGCAGTCCAGACTTTAGAGGGTCTGGACTGCGCCATTTCCACCGCCGTGACCATGCAGGGTTATGTGCCTCTTTATAAGCATGCAAAAGCTTTTATATCCCAATAAGATTTACTTTACGGTTGTAAAGGTATTTACAATGGGAAACCGTTAAGTAACCTTACTTAAAGGCCTCCTTGTGTCCAATAATAATACCTTGTTGCCAGGTTTGATTTGTTTTGATAGGATATAATATTTTTGGTGACTCTATATTTTATACTTTAGTGCTGTGCAGATATAGAAATACAGTGAGGAAATGCAGACTGGGATGTAGTTGAAAGTAGCCAAACACCAACATGTAGATGATCATTTGCGCAATATTGACTAATTTTCATAGAAATACCTGTGTTGTTTTTGCAGTCTAGGCTCGTGTGTGTGTGTCTGTGTGTGTGTGTGTGGATGAGAAAGTTTTTTTTTTTCAGAAATAAAGAATTAAATCTACAAATCCGTTCTCTTTGCTATATTTCAAATTTGGGAATTTTGGCATTTGATGTAAATTCTGGAAAAAACTTTTTTCTTTTTTTTTTAAATTTTCGTCTTGCACAGGTTCATCAACCAAGTCCAGGAAGAAGAGGTGTCCCTACTCCAAATACCAAATCCGAGAACTTGAACGAGAGTTTTTCTTCAATGTGTACATTAACAAAGAGAAGCGGCTGCAGCTGTCCAGGATGTTAAACCTGACAGATCGGCAAGTGAAGATTTGGTTTCAGAACAGAAGAATGAAAGAGAAAAAGCTAAACCGCGACCGTCTACAGTATTTCACTGGGAATCCTTTGTTCTGATACCTGGCATATAACACACAGACACACTCACGCACGGGGGGAAACATTGCAAACACATTTCCAAGTGGCTTCGTTATCAGCTGTGATTATCAGTTGATTTCACAAAAATATGGCTTTAAAAAATTAAGTTGCTAATATTTTATTATTATTATTATTTGCACCAACTCTTGCATTTAACCTGTTTATTTGTATTCTCATTTTCGCGTTATCGGTAGCAGAAATTTTCGCAAATTGCGAGCTGTGCTTTGAAATAATTTATATTAAATATATGTCGGCTTCTTTCTTCCATGTATGTATATTTGTAAGGCGCATGCAATGCAACTTGTGGTAAATAAAAGTACGAAAATAAATGTGGTGTTACGAAACCGATCACATGGAGTCAACGAGGTTTTGGGGGGAAAAAACAACAACAATAACAAACAAAAAAAAAACCCCACCAAATCTTTACATTAGGAAAGATTTCTGAATAACTTAGGCGCTTGCAGTTCTGTATGGTCCCGTTATTTCCTTTGCTTTGAAACACTTGATTGTTTACTAAACCTTGAACCGTCTAGACACTATAATAAAAGTAGCTGTAAATGTCTAAATAGGGGCTATTGGACCTTGGTGTCCCAACCCCCAGACCACATGAGGACTGATTCTCCTTCCTGTCTTAAAGTACTTTAACTCCACGCTATAAATGCTTGGAGAATTCAATACATTTCTGCGTATCGTTGCCATATTTAGCTCATGTTTGGCATATTGGAGCACTTTCAATTAAACAAATGGAAGACAATGGGAAATATTCTTTTACCAGGGCGGTCTTCTAGAAGGATAAGTAAGTTTTTTCATGTTTCTCTCCTTTTGCAGTATTATATATTGGATATGTGTCTCTTTGATGGCTCTGAATCCGCGTAGAAAAAAGAACCGCAAAGTGTGCTTATAGCATGAAATTTGTAAGGTCTTCCTTATGCAGGTGAAACGTTTCCATCTTTGTGCAGCTTCACAATACACGAACCATCAAACTGCCTCTGCAAAAAGTGAAAAAAAAATGTAATGCCATAAAAATATAAGGTGCTGTATATCATTCTCTCTCTTTTTTTTGTAACTAGTAGGAGGGACGGACTAAATAGATGCACCAATTCCGGACAAAACAGCCGCTTTATTGATAATTCAGTAGTTAAAAGATATGCGATCGTTCATTTATGCGACAAAAATTACTCAAATTTTTTTAGTGTCAGAAAAAGAAAACCTCAATAGAGCAATTTTTTGCTAATTTAGTACCACATGGATTACATTTACCGTTTTCTTCCCCAAAAGGACATTAGAAAACTGAGATTTCATTAAGCATTTAGAAGGGTGCTCAGCTTGTCCTGCAGTGCAATCGCATTACCAACTGTGAGGGGCGTTTCACATTAATTCTCAGTGTAGCCACAAGAGGGCACTCTCAGTTTTTACAGCCATGCAGTCAATTTAACATCAACCCCACATGAAAGCCTGTCAGTGAGGGAATAATCAGTTCAGCAAGCTGTTTGTTTACATTTATATTTTAATTATTACTTCTTCCAGTCCACTAAATTCAGCAGGGTTTGCATGTTATTTTGAATTTAAAGACTCATTCCCTCCAAAGGGTTTCATCCTCTTTTTTTTAATCAACTGATAGAAAACATCCAGATAAACAGTTTT
>VURO01002764.1:3468-19351 GCA_015108175.1 Pelvicachromis taeniatus
TAACACAATTGATCATGCAAACAGATTTCAGAATCTTTCAGGATTTTGACAATTTTATTAATGAATTTTCAAACTAAAAACTTCTGAATTAAAATATAAGAACAGAAGGTGAGGATTGGCTTACACTGGGAGTTCAAGTACAGCCTCTGGAATTGATGCAAAGCTATTGTTTGCAAGCTTTAGCGTCATAATCTTAGATGGCTGACGGGACAGGGAACCTGGAAAACATTTTTTTTTTTTTTAAATCTACTTTTAAAAAATATAATATAAATGCAAATCAATCATTCTTGTATAATTCTAAATTACAAACATGTGATGAAACCTGTCGAATGAAGCTCTTCTTTCACTGTATGTTTCGATAGTAAAATAATACCCAGACTGAACTATTAAATACTGATAATACTCACAGAGTTTGTTCATCGAGGCATTAAAGGTTTCCAGTTTGGGGCAGCCACTCAGGAAGTCTGCAGAAATATTCTCCACACTGTTCTTGCTCACATCAAGCAACTTAATCTCTGGCAGACAAAGAGGTGTGCACAGCTCAGTGATACAGTTTCTGAAAAGAAAAAAAATCGTCTTCACAATTCTGCAAATTACGTATGTGGACCCACGATAACATTCTTTGATGTAAAACTGTCAGTTTCCGTAAAAACCCTACCCTTCCATATAAAGCTCCTCCAGCTGATCCATGGTGCGGCCCAGCTCAAAAGGGAATGTGGTGATTTTGTTGAAGGAAAGGTTAAGCTGCCTCAGTGATGGACAGGTAATAGCAGGGTCAAAGGTCAGCTTAGGGCCAACGCAGTTACGAGAGGCGTTCAGCATGCTCAGCGAGGGCAGAGACAGCAGCTCCTGTGGCAGCAACTGGAGCTGATTCCCCTGCAGGTCTAGTCGAGTCAAATTCTTCAAACTCTGAGTCAAAAATCAGAAGAAAAAAAAAATGAAGCCCACATTTTTATCTTTTGTTTTTTTGTTTTGTTTGTTTTTTCTTTTAGTGCAGATCGAATGGAGACATTACCAGGCAGAGTTCAGAGGGAAACTCCAGCAGACAATTAGAGCTCAGGTCCAGACGGAGGATATGCCACAGCTGCTGCTGGACAAAGCCATCGTTGAGACAGGACAGAGAGTCCAGCTCATTCCCGGATAAGTCCAGCAGTCGGATCCTCTCCCTCTCTTTAGGCAGAGCAGCAGAGTTCTCGGCAGACCCCAGCACTGACGAGGCGATAACAAGAGCAAAATCAATACTTCCATTGCTTAGATAAGATCCTGTATTCTACCTTTTATCCGATTAAAACCAATACACAAGAGCACCAGATTCACTTCATCTATGATAGAGAGCCGAAAAAACACACAGGAAAAAAGGAGCTACACAGACCAGGAGTCATGCCTGCTGACCTTGGGATTTAAAGGCAAGCCTAAACTGCTGTCACAGCGCCATCATTACACTCAGTAAGACTTTTACAGTGTGGACAAACAAAAACACAATGGCATGTGAAAGACAAACTGCTGCAACACAAAACAAACATAGCAGCAGCATGCTGTGGTTTTACAGTTACACTTATTTTTATTATTTTTATTAAGAACACAAACTCTTGGGACCGTTGCTCTTCAAGTGGTGACTTAGAACTGACGTTATCGTTATTGCGTGTTACTGTGTTATTGTGCTTGGTTAGCTGAGCAAGAACAGTGTGTTTCTTTGCTCAGAACAATGTAGAGTTTGGCAAAAGACCACAGTGTCTGAGGCTACTGTGATAAAGTGGGCACCTAAGGACGGTGTTCATGCTCAGTGTGTATTAAGGTCAAATTAAATGGCGGAGGATGGTTTTTACAATTCAACGCCTTTATGTTGCCACAGTCTTCAAGAATCGTATTTCCAAAAACAAGCATCTCTAAATTTTCAATATTCCTCACTGAATGAATGAATGAATATTTATTTCAGTCAACAACAACAACAAAAGATTTTCATTTTACATAAATGTACTCAATAAAACTGTAACCGAAAAAAAGAATAGGCTGAAGCCTTGTGGCTTATAATTATCCTATCCTATACCCCCCATAGGAATAATCTAATCCTAATCCAAGAAAATAAATAGCATTGATGAATAAATTATATAATGGTTTGAAAAAAAAAAATCAACTGTACATCAAGCAATTAAATCAACACAAAGTTATTCATCAAACCAAATTTCTATAACCTTGTATGATACATATTTTTAATTTCTTCCTGAAAAATGACAAAGAAAAACACATCTTCAGTTCATCATTAAGTCCATTCCATAATTTCACTCCCAAAACTGACACACATCTATACTTAACATTGGTTCTCACTTTTGGTATTTCAAACACATAAGACCCCCTCAAATCATATTTTCCATCTCTGAGTTTAAACATACTTAAAATACAAATTGGAACATTCTTTTTCATCACTCGATATATCATTTCTAAAGTTTTAGAATATATAATGTCCATGAATTTTAACATAGATGATCCTACAAAAAAACTGGTTGGTCGACTCCCCATATCCAACTTTATTTATTATTCTAATAGCTCTTTTTTGCATTTTAAAAATTGAATCCAAATATGTTTTGTATGTGTTCCCCCAAATTTCCACACAATAGGTCATATAAGGCAAACAAAGGGACGTATACAATAAATAAAGGCAGTTCTTATTCAAAAAAATCTCTTGCTTTATAAAGAATAGAAATAGACTTGGATAATTTCCGTTTCACATTTTCAATGTGGGGCTTCCAACAAAGTTTCTCATCAATAATTACTCCTACAAATTTTGTCTCATATAATTAATATATTATATGATTTTGTCTTTCAATTTCAACATTATTTAAATTCAATTTTACCTTAATATTACTTTTACTACCTCCAAGTAACATACATTTTGTTTTATTTTCATTAAATGATAGTTTATTAACTGCAAACCATCTATTTAACTTCATGAGTTCTGTTTCTACTGTTTTCAGTAATTTTTTTATGTCCTTTCCAGAGCAAAATAAGTTTGAATCATCAGCAAACATCACATATTTGAAAGTATCACTGGCTGTACAAATATCATTTATATAAAGCAAAAATAACTTGATCCTTGCGGAACTCCATAAGTTACTTTTCTGAGATTAGATTTCAGAATTTCATGTTATTAATACTGACGTATTGGAACTGATTATTCAAGTAACTATATAACCAAGAATGCACAACACCTCTTAAACCATACCTTTCACACTTCTGTAAAAGTAAAGAATGATCTATCGTATCGAAGGCTTTACGTAAATCAATAAAAACACCTATTCCAAACTGTTTTTCATCCACAACCGTTGCGATATTTTCAATAAATTCCATCACAGCTAGAGACGTTGAACGATTTCTTCTGAACCCATACGGATGGTCATTCAATAAATCATATTTATCAATAAAAGAATCCAGTTTATTTGCAAATAGTTTTTCAAGAATCTTCGAAAATTGAGGCAGTAAAGATACCGGTCAATAATTTGACACAATCTGTTTATCCCCAGTTTTATATAATGGGATCACTTTGGCAATTTTCATTTTATCTGGAAAAATTCCAGTTTGAAATGATTTGTTACAAATATTTGTTAACGGCTGAAGGACACTATACAGAACTACTTTAATTAGCGACATGTCAAGGTCGTCACAATCCATGGATTTTTTACTCTTAAATTTACTCACCACTTCTACAATGTCACTCTCACAGACTCCACCAAGAAACATTGAGTTACATTTACAAGAAGAAGCATCTACACTTTATCATAATTTCCTTCTGGTACAGAAATCTCTTTTGCCAAGTTGGGACCTACCAAGTAATCATTAAATTCATTAACTATGCTCTCAATATTCTCAATCACTACGTTACCTCTTTTTACAATACGTGTTGGAGAACATATATTATTTCGATTTTTTATGATCCTATTTAGTACCCTCCAGGTAGCCTTAATATTATTTTTATGTATTTGAAGCAGCTGTTCATAATATCTTTTCTTTTCATATCGCATAATAGATGTGTTACATCCTGTGAGGCTGTGGGAGTGTGTGGGTGGGGTGTTTCCCTGCTTCCCCGCCTCCTCCTCTCATGCCACTCCTACCACCTTGTCTCTCTCACTCTCCTCTCTCCCCAGGACACAGCTGCTGGCTATTGGCCTCGTGTACCACCTGGGCCCAGTCAGCAATCACCTCTCTGAGGTCATATAAGCTGGGGATGAGCTGGGAGTGAGGTGGCTTTTTCCCTGTGGCTCTGTGTGTTTCATTTCATTCTAGGTTTTGGAGAGGCTACGTCGAGCAGTGAGTAGACGAGCTGGTGGGCCCTGGAAGTGTCTCCCCGTGGTGGGGAGTGTTCCCTTATTTTGTTTGTTAGTTTTTTCCATTGTTGCTCCAACTGCTTCCTTGGTTTTATTGGTATGACGGCGTTGCCGGCCCTTTAAGTTGAGCTTATTTGTAATAAAGCTGTATTATATACATAACGCTCTGTCTGGTTTTCCTTTCATTCTGTTCTGGACCCATTTGTTACTGGTCCCCACACTCACACCCCTAGACATCTTTGTGGGGACGTAACAGATGTTACTGGCCTGTTTTATTTCATGTGATGTCTTTAAGGTGTACAAAATCTGTTTTAAAAAAAAAGGTTATAAAGTGGGTCAGCTCAGCCCACCTGCTTCCAGCATGCTTTCAAATATGGATACTTAGTGTCAAAAAACCAGAAGAAGAAAAACCTAAAACATTTTTCAAATAGAAAAATACTGGCTTATAAATTCCAACACCATTTTATTTATATCTGTTATATATTTAACATTAGGATTCATTGTATTCATCACATACCGAGATCAACGTAAGTCTAAACATTGTGTTTTCCTGTGCAGTAATGAATAAGATGAATTCATGGAAGAGGTTGTTGTTGGCCATGTAACAACTAGCGATATGATTATACATAAATAAACACAGAATCAATTATCAAGAGAAAAAAAAAGGCAAAGAAGGGGAAAAAAGAACCAAAGAAACACTGAGAAAAGTTGCACAAGTATCAGAGATCACAGATCATGGAGTCAGATTTCTCGGATACCTTTTTGGCTCGAGCTATTCCGTCCATATCTTCTGTGAAGCGGCTCGGTGTGCTCATTCTCAGTCTGACCACTCTGGACATAAGAGCACAAGAAAGCTTCATGTCAGAGTTAAAGCAGAGATTGTTACAAAGGAAGGGACTGCTTAGGGAAGTAAACCTCTGAGTCCAAGGAAAGACATTTTTAGTTTCATACCTAAAATGAGATTTAAAAAAAAAAAAAAAAAGTGACAAGTAAAATTTTATGGCTAAAGTATAAAATACCAAATGTCTTTTATAATAGCTCTTACCTCTGCGCTGGCATGTCTGCGACGCCCCTGCTTCCTCCTGAAGGATTCCCCCCTCAGCTCCTCTGCAGAATTGTTGTACGGCTTTGGAGAAAGAGCGCCAGACAGCGAATCACTTCCTATAAAAATAAAGATACACGCAGTAAAAGATAAGTGCTCATACAATACACTTGCAGCATATTTGAACCCTAATCATTTTTACAGGGTACAAATCATCATGTGATATGAAAATGCTGCCAACTAGAAGCCATATTTTCTTGCTGCCGTCACCAAGGAGGTTGTTTTTGGTCGTGTTTGTGTCTCAGTCTGTCTGCAAACACAGTAGCTCAAAAAGTCTCGAATGCTCAAACGTTGTGTGGTGCAGAGTGGGGTCGTGTTAACAATCCATTCAAATTTGCCTGACTTCCACCGAGCTCTTCGAGGTCAACTTAATGATTTATTGATTGACAAAAAGCCTCATGACCAAAAAGCTTTGATACATTTTTACTGTATTAGTACTGTATAAACATTCAAAATATAATGTCACAATTGAAGGTTAAAGTAATAATAATGCTATATCGAGCCGTTTGTGTGCTGCCCCTGAATCACATGAAAAACTGAAATTGTTTGACTGAACCATTTTAGTTTGTTGCGTCTCAAACTGTCGAGGAAAAGCGCAGCACACTCCACACATTTATCATACATGCTCATCGCTCCATAGTGTGAGAAACCGGGCAGAAATGTGCCAAACAATGAACTCGGGAGACTTGTTGATCATTTACAGACGTGCTTTTAATGTGTAATTCTTAATCGAGACCATGCAAGACTTGCTTTCGAGGCAAAAGATCACATACACATTGAACGAATGGGTCACTGAGACTGAGAATAGAGTCTAATCGCAAGTAAACAACATACATATGTAATAAAAATGAAGGATTTCTACGTACAGAATGTTCAGCTGTATTTCTGAGAAAACAACAACAGCGAGGAGATGTTGCCGCTTGGACTGCTGGAGAACAATGCAACTACAGTGTAACCGATTATTGCTACTTAGAGCAATATAAGAATTGTACAGTCTCCCGGAACAGCAGTGCTGTGATTTAAGCATATGAATCAAGTGTCAGTTACATGTCTTGTTTGTTGCCCATGCTGGAAGTTATCTAAAAGAGCAGTACAAGTAGTACTTTAGATAATATTAGGACAATATTTTCTACTCTTGGCTCTGTATAATGTTACTGACGAGAGATAACCCAGGCACAAAACTCTGGCTGTGAGCGCAGAAACCCAAACACAATGTTGTTGACAACTCTGGTTTATGAGGCGCAGCTAATCAGACAAAACTGGGCTAAGGGCAGGGGGGAGGGGAGAAGCAACAGCGTTATATAGCTACAGAGTTCAAGAATAATAATATGAAGCCGGAATTTGGCATAAAATGTCCTCTTTAAGAAAGTCAGGTGAAAATCGGCATCTCTTTACCGTCACTCTCCATGTCATCGTTGAAAAACAGGCCGTCTTCCAAAGAGGCAAAGCTGAAGCTGGAGTCGTCGCTCTCATCAGAAATATAGCCAGAGGTCAGACATGGGTCAGTCACTGCCCGAGAGGGACAGCTCACACTCTTGGACCTCTGGAAAGACTGGATGTACTTTGCCAGATTTATGCCCTTAGCTTGAAGACACAAAGATATTCAAATTAGAGCTGCAAACTGTATCCAACTTCCTCTGGAGCTTTTTCCCCCCTCATCCAATAAAAATCAGTTTCCAAGAACAACAGAGAGCATCCTCAAAATGCACACATAATTGTGTTTAGTGTGTCAGGTACGTTGTGTGTGGTTTCATAGAGTTTCAAAGATTTCTCTTGCTAGGGATTATTCACAGCTACATGGTGTCATCTGCCATCTGGATAACCTGCAAGCATATCCAGGCTTTTATGTTGTCAAGATAAGTGACTGTATCATATTGGTCTGAAAAAGCATCAAAACCAGTGTCTAAGCAGATAGCACTGGAGAGGTGGTCTGTGTTGTGATTTGGCTCCATATAAATAATTAAATTCAAACTGCTCGTTTTATCTAAAAAAACAAAGAAACATAAAACTGTGATATAAAACGTAGCAACTCAGCAGATCTTCCTCACTGTTGATGTAGCGTAGACTGTATGTTCTGCCTCTTTCGGCCAGCAGGGGGCTCAGCCAGGCAGCGTCCAGACGGCCTAGCCTGAAGCCGCCCAGGCACAGGGCACTGTTGTTGAGGTCCAGACCCAGACGGCCAAGTAACTGGATGACTGTGGGCCCGTCACCCCTCTTCACGCTCACAGCCAGAGCCCTGCGTAGGTGCTGCTCATGGCAGCCTCGGCTTAGCAAGAGTTCCACCAGTTCCAGAGGTCCACCTCTCTCACAGACCTGAAAAAGACAGGCCATGATCGAGACTGAACTGATTCTCCTAATACTGATTACTCAAGCACGACTGGGAATTGAAAAACACATGACTGGTAGCATTATTTGTAATGAAGCTTAAGTATCATACAAGCACTGTACCAAAACATTCTGAAGTAACTCCAGTGTTATCCATGTCTCAGCCTTTACTGTGGGTTGAGACTCTAAGAATGAGATCACGAATGCAAATCACCAAAAAAAAGTTTCCTCCATAAGATCAGCTCAGCCTTTTAGAAAGGACGACGAGTCCGGACATCCAGAAGGAGCTCGCAGTGGACCTCCTGCTCCTTTGTGTTAAACTGAGCCAATTGAAAAGGTTCAGGCATATAGACAGGATTCTTCCTGGGTACTTCCCTTTGTAGGTTTTGTGGGGACGTCTGACTAAAAGGAGGCCCTGATGGTTGCGCACAGATCGCTGGAGAGTTTTTACATCATGTCTTGCCTGGGAACACCTAGGGATCCAACAGGTGAAATGCACGGCTAAGGAGAAGGACATTGAGAATATCCTACTACTGTGACCTCTCTTTGGAGAAAGGGAAGAGGATGCGAGGATGGATGGAAGGATGGATGGATGGAGACACGTAGTACGTACTGCTGAACAAAAAAGTAAAGCTGAGGCTTGTGAGAAAAATCAGGGTACTCCTTGTATAAGTCAATGGTCATAAATGGGACATACACATGTGGGGTTCATCCTTTGGGGAAAATGAATGTCTCTTCTAGGTTTGAAGTTATTAATCCCTGAAGCGATGGACCAACCACTTCAGGCATTCAGACAAAATTAAACAAGGGCCACTGAGGTTCGGGCAGAGTGGGTTGTTACCAATCAGGCGGTCCGTGGATCAAACCGATGGCTCTTACAGTCCATGTGTCGAAGTATCTTTGGATAAGATACTGAACCCCGAGTTCCCCCAAATGCATCCATACAAGAGTGTGTGTGTGTGTGTGTGCACGTGCGTGTTTGAGAATATTAGATAAACGTGCTTAGGCATGGATAAAAGCACTGTATGCCTGTGTGTGACCAAGTGAACGAGACTTGCTCAAATTGAGTAGAAAGGCAAAATATAAGTAGGAGCCCATTTAAGCCAAATCATGCTGAAACCATTGTGACCTCTGACCTGGTAAATGAGAGACTCATTTTTGGTCTTCTTGTTGATGTCAGCTCCCAGCTCAATCAGACACTCGGCCATTGTCGTATCTCCGTCCACGCAGGCCTTTTCCAGCATGCTGTAGTGCAGCTCTGAGTCACACCACATTTTAAACAGAGCCAGGCACACCGACTTCTGCAGCTGATCACAGACAGACAGAGAGACAAGGGGATTAGAAAGGGCAGCAAGACTCCTTTCTAGGAAAGCATGTCCCAAGAAATATCAAACTAGCAGACCATGGCTTAAACGATTAATGTAATGTGTGGTCATTTGTGTTCACACAGTAGTCTGTGTTTCAACATAACTGCTTCATGATACTGAGATAGAAAATACTACCCTTGATCTTGCAAAACAGGAAATAATAATCATGAGTAAGGAAGTGAGACTGCAATCATGCCTGCAAATATCAGAGTTAAAAGTCACACCCATCCTAATGTTGGAGGGCAGATGACCTAATTATTGTCTTTTTGTTCCAAATTACTGGTCAGGTTTAAGTGTCTAAATAAATCAAATCAGATATTTGGAATTAATATCTGTATCTGATGGTGCCTAGTAGAAAATATTTAAGATCAAAGTGAGCACAGGGATGTGAACATACAGTGAGGCAAAAAAGTATTTAGTCAGCCACCAATTGTGCAAATTCTCCCACTTAAAAAGATGAGATTATATTCCATATATTATTTCCCACCAAAATTTGCAAATACATTCTTTAAAAATCAGAAAATGTGATGTGGTGGTCTAACTTACTGGGCTGATGCTCTGGTCAGTCTCTTCTCTAAGGCACTGGAAGATATGCCTGTCAAAGTCTTCCTTCTGCAGTTCAGCAGCTGCTCCCGAGCAGGCGTCCAGCATCCTCAATGCCACCTGTAAACACTGCAAACCAAACAGGAGGAGAACATTTATGAGCACAAAACTGTCAGCACTAACAGCAAAGACATGCCCCTGCCTTTAACAAAACACACAGGGTAGAAATTAGCCTCAAAGGGCACAGTATCCTGTCTTTAAAGGCTTGATTCAAGATCAAACCTACAATACTGTGACTGTATCACTGTATCCAGACGGCTAGCAGTCAATTACATTATGGCATGTGTAATGGCAACTAGTTGAACTGTCATCTAAATGTGAAAAATAGGGATGTAAATATACATAAAAAATAATTATTAGCTTTTTTAAAAAAAAAAAAAAAATCTGGTTAGGTCTTTAATCATCAAGGATAAAATGAGATAACATTATGAAAAGAAAAAACATGTACCTTACATTATGTTCAAATGGGAGCGCTAAGATTTTTTTTCTTCAAACCAATACATTTTTCATTTTAATTAAACTACAGGGCGGTTTTATTATGTTATATCTGAGTAGTAACACTCGGGTCACCTTTAGCAGCATCTCAGAGTCTTCTCTGTACTGAACGAGAGCGGTAACCACAACAGAGGCCAGTACAGGTACGATCATCCTCGAGAGCTTCTTCTTGGACACAATGTAGGTGAGCAGGGTCAGCCCCCAGTAGTGTATCTCTGGAGAGGGCAGGAAATTTAGAGCGAGCGCAGTTATTTGTCTTTAATAAAGTTGTGGTAAGAAAAAGATTTGTGTTTTTTTCTCTTCAGGCAGCTAAAGGCAGTAAACACAGATTTAACCCTTTCATGCATGAATTATGACAACGTCAATCAGGATTTTTTTAAAGTATTTTTATTCATCTTTAGGGATTAAGTTCAGCTATTCATAAGTTCAAAACTAGTCCCTGGATCGCCTTGCAAATCATGTTAAGAGAAGGTTTGGCTTTTTTTTTTTTTACATTTCATATGCATTTTTAAATCTGACAAAAATCTAACCTTGGTTAATTCAGTCTGAGGTATGAATGACAAATGCGTACCTCGTTCCTGTGGGAACATTTGTAGTGTATGCAGTGCTGTGTCTATCGCCCCCTGCTGGCACAGAAGATCCACCGCACCAGAGCAGTCAGCCAGAGCAGACAGCACCTTCAAACCACACGTTTGAATGGCTGAGCTGCTGATGAACTGCACACGTGTGCACGAACACACGCACATGCATAGAAAGAGAAGAGAGACCAAAATGAACTACAGATAATGCTGCATTAAGTGGTTCTCAAAATATGCTGTGTTGCACACATCAGCAGAAAGTTAGTAACAAATATAAATGTGGTCATGTACTATTGGCATGGGTGAAGTATTCATTAGAATAAAAGTAAATGGATATAAAACATTTTAGCACACTGTGTAATATATAATGACATAAAACAACTTTCATGAAGTTGACCTTTTCTCTTATTCTCTATTGTCTTTTAGAGTACACTGAAATGCTCAACAGCAGAGAAGTTGCTTAAAACCTGACTCAAGTTCATGATCTGAGACTGAGTCAACTAAGACTAAGAGAAGCTTCTTGGGTTGTAAAATAAATAAAAATCACATTATCCTTAACATATTTGTCTCAAATGTGAAAAGGCCCCAGACACAAATCCAGCCTAAGCCATAATCTAGAGTGCTCTCTGTTCATCCTAAACTCAGACAAATAGGAAGCTTGTGTCAGGAAGCACGTCCAGCATAACAACTGTGCCAAATCCAATATGGTGACCCCTTGGAAATAAAACAACAACTAAAAGTACCCTGTTTGAATGCTCATTTTGAATGATTATGCATTCTTTACCACTCTAGGATTTAAATGCACAAATTATTAAGTTAATAAACTGTTAAATTACTCTGTCACAGATGTCATGGCATCTGGCAACAGAGTTTTTTCTTATTTTGCTCTGTTAAAACATAAAGAAGCACAGAAAAATGTATTCAAGTATTAGTCATTGTGTGAAGTCATGACTTGTTTATCAAAAAACAAAAAAATATATAGACAAATGTAAAAATATAAGACAAATGACTGTTTATACTTGAATAAATTACAGATGTTGACTTCCTCAATGACACGTGATGGGTTTGGTTTCACTCTTTTCCAAAGCTGATTCAGTCAGTGTTTACCATCCACACTCAAGCATAAAGAGGGACATTTACATTGCATCTTTTCAGAAATCTGGCTACTGTGCAGTTTATAAAACATATGGATGAACTGTTGTTTCATTCAGGAGCTCTGCAGGCTGAATATTCAAGTCCTTTTCTCTTTATTGAAAGAAAAAACGTCTTAAAACTAAAATCCTATTAGGATCTCCTATTGGGCATTTCAAAACAAAACCAAATGCTCAAAATGTGTGAAAAAAACAAAAAACAAAAAGCAAAACAGAAGTCTGAAATATTTTTCGGTGTTGGTCATACCCTGTTGAGAGCCTCCAGGTAGAGGATGTGAGCTCCTTCCACCACACACTGGTTTTTCAGGACCTTCAGAGACACGTCGGCCATGTCAGGATCTGAAACAGAGTTGCCGTGCTCCCTTAAACTCCTGTCTGGGAGGGAAACGAGTGAAGACAAGGACACGAGTAAACATGGACCCTCAGACACAACCACTCTGTTATAAATAACTAATGTAACTGGGGCTGGGAGCAGTTTTGGGATAAAGTGTCCCAAAACTCTGACACGTTATCAAATCTTAGGAGAAGACCGTAAACAAAGTGACCAAAAACAAAAAAAGGAATTTGTCTATTGTTTTTCTTGTATTCATATATGAGCCAGACTATTTGCCAAAAAGGATTTTAACAGATACATGCTTGTTTGCCAACCATTCAAGTACAATAAAACATGCAGGGTTGTCATGTAAAGGTCTTACTGCCTTTGCATAATTGTAATGTGAAACCAAAATTACCTGGATCAGATATACACAACAGAACAAAAACAGGAACCTTGGTTTAGACTCTCAGATTTGAAAACTCCCCAAGTCGAAGAAAAAGAAGCAGAAACTTTACTTGTGTGCTATTAACTTTTGTTTGGCAGGTCGCCTCTGCGCACAAACACCACACAAAGAACACTTAGCTGCTGGGAACTGAAGCGAGAAAAGACAGTAAGAGTGTACCCGGGTAAAGGAAGACCAAGCTGGCCTGCAGAGCCTCCAGCTGAACCTCAGGATTAAAGTTATGAACCTTCATGGTGCTGAGGATCTGGTTCATGGACATGTTCAACTCATCCAGACTGGCTGTCCTACAAATACAGGGAGACTAGTTTCAAAGCTCTGATAAACGATGTGAGAAACACCAAATGTTCTCCTCGGAGTGTCTGAATTTTTTCCATCGTAGAATGGAAACCGTCTTTGTTCGCACCTTCCCTGGAAGAGCAGGTTTAACAGTTTGCAGGCACTGATGGAAACCTCTGCTGTGTCTGAATGTCTCTTCATCATCTCCACCAAATTCACATGAAGGCCACTTGACAGCAGCAAAGAACGCATTTTACCTGCGTACAAAGCAAACAGTTACTGTGGCAACCGCCAAAACAGCACTGTTTGAATAATATACAGACAAATATATAACATTTGTAGCATAACTGTTTTTTATTACAGGCCGCAGACACAACAAACAAACAGATCACGTGGAAACATGAGACTCACGGTTGTTTGTGATGAGTGTGGCGATGGCGCTGGTGGCAGCTTTAAACACATTAGGAGAGGTGGGGTGGACCAGCATGGCCGCCATCAGCTGTCGATAAACAGGCGTCCTGTGGAGCAAATACCCAAACGCCATCATTACATTCACTTCTCGCACAGATTCAACGGCTTTAAACGCGCGTGTGAAACGTCACCGGGTCACCTTTCATCCCGCTGCTCTTCTACATGGCTCAGTGCAGCTCCGTGCAGTAACAGACAGTGAATGGCCCAGCACGCAGCTTCCTGAGACGGTACAAGTGATTTTTTTACATAAGTTCAAGTCTTCGGGAGTACCATGAAAAACTCTAGAGCTAGATGTTAGATAGACCTGAACATCTGGCTTCTCTGCGTGGAGCTCCAGCGCAGTAAAGCATTCCTTCATCCAGCTCAGCTCCATGTGCTCCACCTGCCCGTTACCCCTGTTCTCCTCCTCCTCTCCTTCCTCCAGACCCTGCTCAGCCACCGCTTTGTTCTGCACGATGGTTGCAGCTAACAAAAGGACAAAGTCAGTATCAATCACTGTGCCAACATTAATGGATAATGTTGGCACTGGTTTGTACCACAAAGCTCGGCAACTGCTTTGGGTTATTTGTCTGCGTCTACATCTGCTTAAAAATAGATTCAGGCTTGACTACAGGGCTGGAAAACTTAAGTAAGCAAAAATAGCGGTTATATGGAAAATGTGCTGCTTCTGAACTCCAATAATTAATAATAAAGTGCACCATCACTACATATTGATGTCGAGTTTAAGGCATTGTTCTGTGATCTCCATCACGTGTCTGTTAAATGTAGTTTGTGGATGTGGGTCCTCACTGAGGTTAGCCAGGCAGGAGAGAGCAGCGACTTGCAGCTTGGTGTTGTTAGGGAAAGTCTGGCAGGCTCTGACTGCGACTCTGTGGACACCGTTCAGCACCAGGATGCTGTAGTAACTCTCTGTAAGACACCATAAACCGAGCACCCAGAATTAATACTCCGATACTTTGATTATTCTCCTCAAGCTTCATCTGTCATCTGAAAAAACACGGCAGTTTATCCGAACAAATGAAATCCAAACACCGCTGTGTTGACAGTGAGGATTCAACAAACACTGTTATCATTACTAGTGAGTTATTCATGAGTTATTTATTAACTGTACGTCTGAGTGTTGGACTTAATGGTTTAATTTAGTTTGTATAGTTAACAAGAAGAATATGCATTAACAATTTGTTAACACATGATAACAACATTGATTAAATGATACTTAATAAAGCTGTAGTCATTTTTTTTTTTTTTTATTGCTGATACACAATAAAATGATCATTAATAATGTTTACAGAAATTGGTTTGTAAGCCATCTGTGAATGATATCTGGATAGGTAATGTTTCCACAGTTGGCAGGTGGGACGGTGGAAATTCCAGATGTTTGACTTACTACAGTGTTTAGTTCTGCTTTCACTTTTCATTTATTCTCACTTTCATTAGCTTCATTTTTGTGCCATTTGACTGAGGCACAAAAACTGCTGATAAAACAACAGCAATCAAATCCGTGTGGGCGAATGAGCTCCGCGATCACTAATAAATATTACTGAAAGACTAATTTAATAGACCAGTATATACATGTAAAATGTCACATACGTGGATGTAGTTCACACGTCTTATGAGTCTAATTCAGTAGCTCTTATCAGCTATGATAATACACAAATGAATATTCTGCATTTGAAATGAAACACAGCAGTGCACGGAGAGTGGAAAAAACAAATCCACATCCACAAAAACAATGTAATTACTAAATTACATTAGAGGAAGAAGAAGGCCATAAAATATGCTTAAAATATGATTATTCTCTTTTTCCACTCGCTCTGACCTGAAGTAAACCTTTTGAACAGGGAGCAGGCTTTCTCCTGCAGCTCCTCCACCTCAGGGAAAGCATCCATGGCAGCGATGATGGTGCTGTAGCACCGGGTGCCCCCTGACATCAACACCTCCACATTACTGCCTGCAAAAGAAAAGCATGCAACTCCACCTTGAGTCTTTGAGTCAGGAAAGTACGGCTGAATTACAAATACGTAATTCAATTCAATTCAATTCAATTCAATTCAATTTTATTTATATAGCGCCAAATCACAACATCAGTCGCCTCAAGGCGCTTTACATGGTAAGGTAGGCCCTACAATAATACATACAGTGAAAAACCCAACAATCATATGACCCCCTATGAGCAAGCACTTTGGCTACAGTGGGAAGGAAAAACTCCCTTTTAACAGGAAGAAACCTCCGGCAGAACCAGGCTCAGGGAGGGGCGGCCATCTGCTGCGACCGGTTGGGGTGAAAGAAGGAAGACAGGATAGAGACATGCTGTGGAAGAGAGCCAGAGATTAATAACAAGTGTGGTTGAATGCAGGGAGATCTATTAACACATGGTGAATGAGAAAGGTGACTGAAAAGGAAAAACTCAATAAATC
>VURO01002767.1:0-14154 GCA_015108175.1 Pelvicachromis taeniatus
CTTTTAATCAAAATTACACATTTTAAACCTTTTTTTTTTTTTTACATGAAAGAGATCCTTTCATTTCTCAAAACTGATTTTATTAGGCACAAATGTACAGATATCTTAGTTACTGCTTGACTGCAGCCTTTCTCTGTACTTGTTGTCAACTCAGGAAACATTATCTTTACTGCAAGTGCCCTCTCTTTGTCAGGGTGAAACAGATGCACAGGAGGAGAAGAGGAGGCTAATGCAGGATTTATGGTACTGCGTTTATGTGAAGATGTTTTCCTGCACAAAGGTTTATGCAGCCTATGCAAATCTACTTGTTTGCAGTCCTTCAAAAAACCAAAAGCACGTAGCTTGATGTGGACGACACTGTGCACAGGACGAATGTTGATTTGTTGGAAATTGGGCTACAACAGTTGAGTTCACCGGGAATAGGAGAGCTGCAAAAAATATATATCTTTCCTTTCCCAAAGGGTGGCTAAAGTTGATAGATTTGTATATTTCTCAAACCTGTGGAGTCAAATTTGTCTCAATAGGTTTACAAATGTGTACAACTATCTTTGTGTAATTTTGAGTACTTACAAATGTGTGCTCCAGTCCACACATGAACACAGTAAATTGAACACATGTATACCTATTTAAAAATAATGCATCAAAAAAAAAAAAACAGTAATAATTTACACAAAGCCTTTTAAATTCAGTTTCACAAATCTGTTAATTTTCACTCTTCTATAAATATGTACAAATATTTGTTATGTTTCTCTCACTTATAGATGGTTAAATATGCACGTATCACCTGACAGTCGCATATCATGTTGCATGGAGACTCTTCTATTGCTGTTAGCTTCACATAAATTCATAAACTCACAAAAAGATACACAAAGCTATATTTAATTGCTAGTGGAAAACTGGGACATCTGAGCATCCTTTGTATTCCTGTGTTCTGATTTTCTTTTCTAAATGCACTGAATAGCTCGTGGATCATAGCATGCAGATTTGTAACCCTTTTGAGATGAATTTAACTTTAACAAATTTTTCATGTGCAAGGCAGTGCACCATTGACCCACTAACTTCAGCATGAAGAGCACAGAAAGTGTCTGTAGCAGACACTTTGAATTGTTTCTAACACTAGTTTCGCTTCAGCTCTTTGCAAGAACTTCAGTCTTCTCCACAGATATCTGAAGGACCAACAACAGCACAAACAAGAGTAGCCTGCAGAGCCATTATTTGTGACATTGCCCCTGGTTACAGCTAACACCTACAATATGTAGATGAGGGTATGCATAACTATACATACAGGCAAACAAAACTGTGTCAGAGCAGGAACATTAAAGGCATACTCAGTGTATTTTAGGCGATCACAACTTCAACTTGTCTTTTCTAACACATATTATCAAATAATAATTTACTATTGATAGATAAATCTTGTTACCAAATTTACAGTTTGTTTAGTTGAGGGAATTTGTTTGTTGGGTTTGTTGCATGTGGAACCGCAGCTCTGAGCGATTTGTATATATTAGTGCTATTTCTTAAATTTGTAAACTCTGTAACATAATGTATTATTTCAATAGTTTAGTCTGTTACTGTTAATGTCTTGGAGCAACTGTAACCCACATAATTTTCTCAGGGATTAATAAAGTATGCTGATTCTGAATCAGTGTTTCTAAAGCGGTCACTCGTTTTCATTCTATTAGAAACCATATTCTCCACAGCTGTAATGTGTTTTTCTTTAGGAAAATACAGTAAGTTGAACTATTCAGCTGGTGTGTGCTGATATAAAGACTAGCTTACTGTACTTGAGGTATCAAATTCATTTTGCAGTGAGCCCCAATTTGATCTCAAGCTGGCTGAACCAGTAAAACTACTGAAAAGCTCTTAATTGTTAATTGCCTTATGTCTCAGTTTTTATACCATAGCAGTAAAAGGCTTATAGGGTATTGTTGTTTTCTCTGAGGGCGGACAGACTTACACTTTAACAAATAGAATTTCAAGGAAATACTGGCAGCTTGTCATGTAATTAAAAAACCAAAATGTATGTTAATTCACAGAAAATTTCTGTGTTTATTGTGTTTTTTTTGGACCAACTGTAGATCAAACAAACAAACAAAACAATAGCCAAGAACGTTATAGTGATTTGTAAAAAATAACAAAAACAAATAATAACTTTTCTGTTATTTTAATGGAATACTAACAATAAAAATATATTTAGATTTCATTGTTTAATGGTTTAACTATTACTTACTTTGGTGACGTTTATTGACGAAAATACAGTTTAATCCACAAATTTTCTTTTTTCCAAAGCCACGCAGGCTGTCAAAGGGCCCCTGGGTTTGATGTTTGACACCCCTGTTGTAGCTTAATAAATATTAAAAAGATTAGTTAGGTGATTTTTAAAGCACTTATTTTCAAATGTAGGTAATTTTTTAAATGCGATTAACTGAACTACTGCCTCGTTTGTACTCTTTGTTCTTCTATTAATATGCAATCTTTCACCTCGAAGAGTGGGTTTCCCACAAAATTTGTTTTATCTGTTCTGTAAAAAATGATTTACTTTCAACGCAGTAGGACTTTTGTTTGTTGGCTTTTGCTTCATAGCGTGCGTTACGTTTACATTTTGTTATCTAAAAATTCCAGCCGGCTTCATTATCAGAAACCTCCATGACAGCCGACAATGCTGCGGTGCACTGGTGAAACCTGAAGACATTTTTAATGGATTGCACTGGAGATTTCTCTGCCTGTCTCTGTTATGTAAAAGAAAATGTTTATTAAAACAATATGACCTACTTATTAGTAGATAAGCAGTCCGTCTATGTTATTATTGAACTTGAGTTAATTTTTTTTTTAATGAAAAACTGGGTGCTCACACTTGTTCACTTGTTTTTTTTTCCACAGTTATATGTGTAAATTAGCTCACAGTGTTCTTACATAAAGGGTTGTTGATGAAATGCAAACTTTCCTGTGTGAATCTTCCGAGGGTTATCTCCGTCCTCAGTCTGCTATACATGGATAATCCCAAATGATCCAGGTGGAGTCAGTAGACAGAACATTTTCTAAACACTCTCTGTGGGCTTTCTACAGAGGAAGCAGATTTAAGTCAGATTTTTTTGGGCATGTTTATAATCATCTGAAATACACATTGCTTCATCAGCCTTGGCAATGTACACTCTCATCCTTCCACCCTGGGAAAAGAGATGCTTACATCCATCTGCTCCATCAGAATATTTTGTTTTTCAACAGCAAAATGTTTAAGAAAAAAAAAAAGTCAATCTGACTCACAGTTAGGTGCTAGTAAATCCTGACATTTTTTTATGCTCTTGCCACAAACAAACTCATTATGGATACGTCTTGACCTGTTTGTGTGTGTGTTGACTTATGGGTCTAATCTAATCTAAAATCGGGGTTGTGGACTAGCTGCCTGAGTTATTAAACTAGACTACACACCATATTAATCTTCCCCTACATGCGGTTGTTTTGGGAGGTAGTGCTGTCAGGCCTTGCCTTTATCAGAAGAGAGCTGCTCCCCCTGTCACAAATGCATTTTAAAGACAGATTTCTAATGCATGGGATGCAAATGAATGCAAGCTGATGCTGCAAGAGGCTGAAAGGCACATTTTATCAATGCAGTCAAACCAGCTGGATGTTTGTTTACATTTGACTACAGTCTAGAGTTGAGACGATATACTTCCTCAAAAATATAGTTGTATTTGAGAACTGTATTCTCTAATATAATATATTTAGTTACATTTACAATAATCATAGACAGATATTAAACTCTGATCATGCATAAATTAGCAAATACAAAGGTTTTCTGCAAATTTCTACGTTTCAAAGTTCTAAGGTTTTACATATCAGGATATAATAGTCATTAAATTAATAGTCTTAAAATTAAGTAAATACAACCTCAGATGAACAACAACACATGACAGATTACACTAAGCCAAACTGCAGAAACAGTTTGTAAAAAAAACTAAGTGCATCCCATGATTGAGTGGCTTTAGCGGCAACAATTTTTGTATCTTTTTCACTTTCTCATATTGTTGTTGAGGAATTTTGTCCCACTCCCCTTTGCAAGCATTGAGGTTTGCTGGCATTCGTTTACGCACAGCTCACTCAACAATCGACTACAGTATTTTAGTTGAGCTGAGGTCTTGACTTTGACTGGGTCATAAAAAAACACCTTCGTCTTGCTCTTTTGTAGATTTTTCTGCTGTGCTTAAATTTCTAGTTTCAGCTGAGCTTTAACTCAGTGACTGCAAAAGAAACCCAAATCAACACCCCTCTGCCACCGTGCTGGTATGAGGTTATTTTTTTGCTGATATTCTGTGTTTGGTTTTCTCCATATAGTGCTGTGCATTATGGCTAAACATCTTCGCTTTGGTCTGATCTGTCCAAAGGACATTTTTCAAGAAATCTTGTGTTTTGCTCAGATGCAGCTTTACAAACCTAAGCGGTCCCGCCATGCTCTTTTTAGAAGGAAGATGTTTTCTTCTGTCCTTTCAGACCATTTCAGTCTTTTTTCTAATTTTACTGTCGTGCACATAAACCTTTAGCAAGTTACATGAGGGAGGCCTGCAGAAACTGAGATGTAGCTCTTGGGATTTTTGCATGTGCCATGATCCACTGGGGTGAGATTCGTGGGACACCTGAATGCTCCACATCAATAAAGAGGCAAAATGTCTGTTTGTATAGGGGTCATCATATTTGCTGATGATCAATTAATTAAGTGCATTTGTTTGTCCTGACATGGTTTCTAGTCACCCTCTTGGTTTTTCACAAACCGCTCCTAAATTTTGGGTTAATTTGTGTTAGATAAATAACGACACAGTGAAAAATGTTGTGTCCTGTAATTCACCTGAGGTTGTATTTACAGAATTTTAAAACCTGATAAGGTAGAGATGATGTATTGTATTATGCAACTGCCGTTTTTCCATGTCCTACTTTCATCAAATTATGCTTCTAAGGAAGATTTTACTCATTTAGCTTCTAACAAAGAATGACATTAATTAATAAATTAATTAATGTAATATCTGCTACTTTTACTAGGCTGTTCGTTCACTGTTATTATGCAGACTGGCACAGTGTGATTAGCATAATTTATTGACACCTTTAATTGTGTAGGCTGCCATAGTGAGGTTTTTGCTTTTACTGTAATTATGAGAAAGAAGTTTTCCTTGCGTGCTGTGTTTTAACATCATGTCATTGTTTTGATTCTGTAGCCTACAAGTTCACTTTTTTATTTTATTCTTACCACTCTCTTTAGGTTTTTAAAGTGATTGTATGTACTCCACAAAGGTAGAGACAAACATACATCATTTGTGGCCAGCAAGTCAACATAGTGCAATACTTAGCATTAAAACATATACATATATAGTTGTATATCCTAGTTGGTCAAGATTGTATATAGGACACTGTTAGGACACAGCTTATCCACCTTTTGTAGAAATTACTGAACAAACATTGCATTACTTGAAGGAAGAATTATGAATATTTATAGAATATAATTGTAAACATTTGTGAAATTGTTCACTATAGATATAATAATGAGGATTGAGCATTGTGAACCAGTTATTACAGAAGAGGAATATAGTGAAATATGATATGCAGAGAAACTGGTGGAGTGGTTGAAACAGAGTGTTGCAGAGCAGCAGTGACACTGACATCACACAGGGAGAGAGAGAGACAATTTTCAGCTTAAAAAGCTGAAAAAATTGGGAGGGCGTGTTTGGTTTTTGACATGCAGAGAGCGAGGCTTGTTAAATATGCATAAAACGGTGCAGTTGCATCTGTGTGATGTGCCTTGCAGGCTTTGGGTTATTAGTTTGCAGGTCTCCTTAGTAAACTAAATATTGTTTGATGGGGGGGGGCAAATATGGTTTTAACACCATTACTTCAGTCGTTACAAATGACAATACATGGGGAGGGTGAAATACACATCTGCACGGCCACTGCATGAAGAGCACATTTATTCATTTATTTTGCACATGCTATGAGAAGCCCGACAGACAGATCAATGACCGTCACCGGAGAAGCAGTGAATAAGAATAACAGCACTGTGGCATATTTGTGACCCCGGTAGGTCGTCGTCCTGTTTTCGGAGATGGGTTCATATAAGGAGGTGTCCTGGTGAGGTTATGTTGCCCTAATGGACTGCTTGTAACTAGAAGGTGAAGAAATGATGAGTGCGTTTGCTGCAGTTTCACCCCAGCTCGTAGCAGGACGGTCATTCTAGAAGATGAGATGCACTCTAACTTTCTTCTTGCTGTTTCTACTTCTGAACTGTCTGCTCTTGAAACCTGGGGGGAGTTATCTCTTCACTGTTTGATCACTTCTCTTAGATCACTGGAGGCATTTTCATTTCAGCTTTCATCCTGCTTGTTTCTAACATTGTGCTGCTCAGGTCATGTCTTCGCTCTGCTCTGCAACAAATTTAAATCTACCATTTCAGGTAATCTCATCCCCTTGTCTCTTCTTCCAGGAACTCCAAAAAGGAGCTGAATGACATCCGGTTTGAATTTACTCCTGGGCGAGGTAAGCGCTCAGCCTCGATTAATTTGGAATATGCTGTTCCCTATGTGATAATATCACCACATTAGATGACTGAATTGTTTTCTGTATAATGGGTAATGGCACTGTGCTCTGGACAGCATCTAATTCAGTCTCTAACACAATTACCTGCTAAGTGGCATGTATGAGGTCCAATATTTGTCATGTTATTCTCTCATAAGACACTGCTGATGGGGTTTCCCAGGAACTGTTCTCAGCTGGACTGGTCAATGGGCACGACGTTGTTATTGGTAATGATTGGTGCTTCTATATTCTCATAAATTGTGTTGTTTCAATACATGGCCCTGCTTACTGGAAAACATCATCTTGAAATAATTTGTTATTAGATTTAAATTGAATCTTGGAATAACTAAAACTGGTTTTCTAGTCTTGATATTCACACTAGACCATTCTTTCATTGTCCTAAAATTTCCTCAGTATAAAACTGAACATAATTATTTCCTTTATTACAGTTGCTGCTAACCTTCAAAAGATTGTAGATGACCCAATTACCTACAAAGTACTGACCTTTAAGCTGGTGAGTTTCCACATGATTGATGGTTCATGACAGCTGCCCTGGCTTTGTCTTGGCGATGTCCAGCCATAAAGAGCTTGTCAGTGAAAGCTTTAGTGAGAACTGGAGTTATTAGAAAGAAACTCTGTCTAAAACTAAAAGTTGTTCAGTCGATGATGCAATGAAATTATTTTAGAACAAGTGAAGGAGAATGTTAGAGGATTGATGTTATAGACGACATTAAAAATGATTTACTTTTTTGTTTTCCTCCTTTAAATGTGGACTTGAAATTGCAAACACAGTTGCTTCAAATTTTCTGCTGCAAATCTGCGATAGGACTCTCCCATTGACCACATCCCAAAGGTGCTGTATTGGATTCAAATCTGGTGACCATTTGAAGCCATTTGAGTACATTGTCATGTCAAGAAACCAGTTTGAGATGATTTGAACTGTGTGGCATGGTGTATGATCCTGCTAGAAGCAGCCGTCAGAAGATGGCACACAGGTTATAAAGACCTGGTCAGCAACAATACGCAGCCAGGCTGTGGCATTTAAACAGCACTCAGTTGGTACTAACGGGCCCAAGAAAATATCCCCCACACCATAGAAGGATCAGTGTATGCTTCTATATCGTTCACACCAAATTCTGACCATATCGTCTGGATACTCCACCAGAAATTGAGACCAATCTTTAGTCTTCTTTTCCAGTCTTCTATTATGTAATTTTAGCTAACAAGAGTGACACAAGGTGTGCTTTCTTCCTACTATAACCCCTCTACTTTGAGGTCAGACATCCTCAGAGTTTCTATTTTACATACCTTAGTTGTAACAAGTGATTATTTGAGTTACTGATGCCTTCCTATCATTCTTCTCTGACTCATCAAGGAGACATTTCCTCCCAGAGAACTGCCGCTCAATGGATATTTTCTGTCTTTTGGATCGTTCTCTATAAATGTGAAATGGTTATGCAGGGAAATCTAAGTCGATCTGCAGTTTCTGAAATACCGATAAGCATACCATCTTAAATTACCTTTCTTCCTCAATTTGATGCTCAGATTGAATATCAGCAGATCGTCTTGACCAATTTAGGCTTACATGCCTAAGTCTGAGTAGATTGAGTTGCTGCCATGTGATTGTTTGAATTAATGAGCAGTTGATCAGGTGTACCTTATAAAGTTGCTGGTTAGTGTACATGTACTATAAAGTACTGGATTGTGCAATGGGCAATATATAGCATTATAGCAACATAGCATTGTAAAAGAATATACATTGTACTAAAAACAAATAATATTACTACATTATGTTTTTATGTTTTATTATCTCATTTCTGACAAAAATCCAATACGGCATTGATTTTTTTTTTGTGATGTATTGTTACCGTTGCGTAACGAATCCACACTAATGAGTTGTTAATTAGGAAAATGACTTCCACATCTTCCCTTTTGTGGTTACTATAAAATTTTGTATCAAGTCCAGGGATTTTTTTTGTGTTGTTTGTGGAGAGAAGTGTCATGATTTGAGTAATCAAACACAATTTTTTAACCAACACCATCAATGTTTCCTGTGTCCTGACTTCCCGCTGTCAAATCAGAATTATTATTGATTTGTGATCTCCACGTTGTGGATTATCATGAGTCTTTATATACATTTTTTGCATCTGAATACACCACATGTGCTTTTAAGAAGTCCCTTTGTGCAGTGTGACCTATTAGAATGTGATATTAAGAGAGCAAATAATGCTAGTGCATTTGTATTTGACAAAAAAATATGTAAATTATGTTTTATTGACCTTTGTGTAGTTGTGCATAAACAACATCTGTGCTTTGGGTTGCAGTATTTTACAGTGTGACCTTTCTGCCATTTGCCTTATCAGCAGGTGGACAAATCTCTGGAGAGTCAGAGTGAAGGCTGTACTGGGCATGCCATGTAGATATATGGGCATGCTTTCATTTCCATGCGTTAACTCTGCACCTCTGCAGGCAGTGTTAAATTCTCACTGCAGCTCAACTCCGCCTTTCTGAACGAATTACGAGTTACGAGGGTGGTGTCACAAAACCCAGAGAGTGAGAATAATTACCCCTGCAAGGGGAACAATTCATAACACTTTATGCAGACAATTTATGGTGTGGGTGGCACTATAGCTGCTTTATGACCGAACTGAACAAGAGATCAGAATAGACTCATGAGCTCACAAAAACGGACTGTTTTAATAACAGTGCCTCCATGGTGATTACACAACTGCAGAGCCCGAGAGTGTATGGGTGGCTTTCCCAGATAAGGTGCAAATTGGTGAAGGCCATCGGATGTTGGGTCACGAGCTTAAGCTTTTCTCGAGGATGGCTGGTTCAAAAAAATGAAAATTTATGTCCTCTGAGCAGTGACACAAATTAACATGCAGAATATATTCAAATATTGCTTCAGTCAAGGGCATCTGTGCAGCCTAAAACGGAGGTAAGACGAGCTGCTGCAAGTTAAAGAAATATGGTGAATTATTGGAGGAAGGTGTTTATGTGTAATCATTGTTTTTTGAAATGTTACAATGGGTTGCCAGAGGTTTGATCCCATTCTGCCACCGCAGCTTTAATGAGGTCAGCCTCTGATGTCGGTTGTCTCGCTTCCAATCAACCTCACAAATTACCTCAGAAGTTGTGCATGGGCAGTGGAGGTCAGTCAGGGTCTTTTATGCTAAATTCTAAAACCCGTATATTTACTGACCTCAGGAGCACTGTCGTGTAGCAGCACGAAAGAGCCTTCCACAGACTAACAATTTTATTCTCTGCTGCTTTGAGACTTACCTTAATTGGAACTAACCAGACCATGAAACACACGACACACTAGATGATATGTAAATAACAGAGTCCACGTCAGTGATATCGTTTACTCCAGCTACACAAACTGCTTGGCAGTATTGCTTTAATCTGATATGATGCAGCAGCCAGAGCAATGATAAAATTTTTGCACGAAATAGTGGGTAAACACATGAGTAAAGAGGGCGATGCTTGTTCCATTAGGTAGAAAACTTTAATTAATGGGATTACGACACCATCTGTGTTAACCTAACATTTCATATCGTAATGGTTCCTGTAAAAAACTATTAGGCATCGGTCAGATGTGACTAGCTTATATTTCTGTTTCTTGTTCACTCTTAAAATTATAACTAACCATTTGCACAAGCAAGAACTTTGATGACTGTTGATACAAGTACAAGCAGTAAGAAAATTCTACTAATTTAGGTGTTTTCTGTAACTTCATGAAACTTTAAATGAACTTTAAAATTTCAGTCTTATGGAAGAAAACTTCATACTTCACTGCTAAGCACTGTCAGGTGTTACTTTGCATATGTAGTTGGTAGGAATTGTAATAGAGGGGCTCAGGAGTCCACTCTGCTGTACTATTCTCCCTGCCGAGTAGAAAATGTCAGAGTTGGTGACTCGACTGCTTAGAACTTGAATTATTAGAGAAAAGCTCCCACCAATGAATGAATGAATGGTAACATTGCTAACATACAATCATGTGAAAAGGTTTTTCACAGTACTATTCACAGTCATTTGCAGTCGCCTCCAATTTAGGCTGCACAAATACTCTTGACTGAATATATTTTGCATAGTAATTTGTGTCACTGCTCAGAGAAAATACATTTTCATTTTTTGATTCAGCCATCCTCATGGAGAGCTTAAACTGGTGACCCAACACCCGATGGCCTCCACCAATTCACACCTTATCTGGCAAAGCCACCCATACACTCTGTGAGGGCTCTGCACTATGGAGGCACAGTTATTAATACAGTCAGTCGATATGAGTTCATGAGTCTATTCTTATCTCTTGTTCACTTGTGGTGTGCCACCCACACCATAAATTATCTGCATAAATTTGGACTCTTTGGTACAGAGGTCGAATCAATAATTGAGGTGCCCAGGTCATGTGGCTGCAAAATGAACCCAAATTATCACCCCTCCTCTGCAGTGATTGACTGTTGGTATGAGGTGCTGACATACTCACCAAAAGTGGCGTCCTCCATTATGGCCAAACTTCTCTCTCTGGTCTCATCTGTCCAAGCGATGTTGTTCTGAAGTCTTGCGATTTGTTCAGATGTGCAAACCTAAACTGTGCTGCCATGTTCTTTTTAGAGAGAAGAGACTTTTTCCTGACAACCCTTCCAAAGAAGCCATACTTGTTCAGTCTTTTTCTAATTTTACTGTCATAAACTTTAACATTTAACATGCTCACTGAAGTCTTTAGAGTTGAGATGTAGTTCTTGGGGTTTTTTGCAGTTTCTTTGAGCATTGCTGACCTTGGGCTGAGTTTTCTGGAACATAATAATCTTTCTCACTGTAGAATGATGGGCTTCAGATTGCTTTGAAATGGCCCTGTGAGCATTCCTAGATTAATGGCTAGGCACACTTTCTTCCCTAAGATCATTGCTGATATCTTTCCTCCTTGGCATTGTGTTAATGCACACCTGAATGTTCCAGACCTGCAAGCTGAAGCTCTTATTAATCAAGTATGTTTGATTAACAGCCCCTGGGCTGCTACTTACCCTCTTAGTTCCTATGGAAGCAGTATGGCTGTGCTTAGTTTTTTCATAGCGCTCTATGAAAAAATAATTTTCCATATGACTGCATGCTATGTGGACAAAAAATAATTAAGAAGCTAAGAACTGTTTCAGATGAGTTCTTAATAATAACCGATACTACCAGTTTAAAATGTAGGTGGTATCTAGTGAGAAAAATTAAAGCTATCACATTGTGTGATTTTTCTTTTTCTCATTTTGAAAATGAGTCTCAAATTTGGTTTTATATTAAACTCCGTTTCAGTAGTTTCAGCTCCCTGGTTCTGTTGATGATCCTCTGACTGTCTTTTCATGCAGGCTTCCAGCTGTGACGATACGGAGATCCCTGATGAAGTGAAGTTGATCGGCTTTGCGCAGCTCAGTGTTAGTTGATGCTCTCTTCGTGACTGAAGCAGGTGAGACAGGGAAGACAGTTCAGGGCAGACAGACTGAGGAACACTCCACCATTTCCTGCAATATCTTCCCTTCCTCACTTCCTGACTTCACTTCACCTTCCCCGATGCCTATCTCTGCCACCACCCTCGTTAGCGCCGGCTTCCCTGCTTACTGTCCTATCTTTAAACTTAACGACATTCCACTGCCCAGCGCACAGCTGAGGAACCTAAAGATGTACTCAGGTGGCAAACGAAGGTGATTAAAATGTAGCTTTGAATGTCCTATTTATTTATTTCTTGAACTTGTTTTTGTTTTACATCACGTTACCTCTGTGTTCAGCAAAGCTCTCATTATTTATTGAAATGAGAAGGATTTTTTTCCCTTCCCATGCTGATTTGTTGCCACAGTGAAAACAAATTTGCTTAGACTCACATCTCACAAACGCACTCATTCGAGAAGTTTCCCTGAGGTCTGTGTCAGAATGTACGATTACGTTAATTTATGGGAAAAAGCACATTTTCATAAGAACATAATGAATGTCAAAAGAGAACGAATTGTACTTCCATATTAAGACCTGTTTCACATTAACAACCATTTGCTTGAGTGTGCAGGGAAAAAAAAAAAGGAGACCTGGATGCTACTGTGTATAATTTGCTGCTCTCAACAGTGTTAATGCTTCAAAATGCTAGAGGTGCCTTGTTCATTTTTCTGTGCCTAAGAAAGTAGTCAGTAAATGAGACCGCACAAAGAGGGGAACCTGCTGATTGCCATTTCACCAATGTATTATTCCAGCAATGACACAATTCAAGGGAAGTATCTTAACTTAATGAGGCAAGCTAAAATGCACTTTTGGGCTGAATGTGTGGACCCGACAAACAGATGCTTAGCCCCTGGAGACAAGTTAATTTATGTGCTTCTGTCGTCAGACGAATACACCGTAACAGGACCTGCAGTCATGTAGTCTGTTCTTGTTGATGGGTTTTCAGATGCCGGGCTAATGAAAACACAATAGTTTTGCTCTGTCCTGCTGCACTACAAAACTTTTTTGTTCCCCAAAACATCATAGTTACTAAAATGTACTGTATGATGATGCTTCTGAAGATGAAACCAAACGGCAACTGCTGAAAAGGTGACGAGCCATTTGTTTGTCCAAACAAGTCCAGTAGCTCTAAATTTATTTTATATGTATTGAGGTGGTAAATATTAACTTCTACTAAATTCTTTATTTTATGAAGTAATTTATTGTGTTTTCTATGTAGAGTTCATGTGTACCATTTCAACATATTACCCCTGTTCCTTCTGTAATCAGCTGATGTCAAGTTTCTGATTAAGAGCAACCAATAAAGAATTGCTATGATTTAAAAACAAGTGTGTGTGAAGTATTTTATAAAAAAAAAAAATCTGTCAGCTGTTATTAGATTGAACCTCCTACACTTCAATCAATGTTTGTGATCGCAAAGGAGTTGAATAATTTACCATATTTCTGCAAATTTATGTTTTAAACTACAAATAAAAATCGGAATTCATAAATGTAAAATGCACAGTTTTACATTTTAATACACCCAAAGTATACAGTGGCTTGCAAAAGTATTCGGCCCCCTTGAACTTTTCCACATTTTGTCACATTACAGCCACAAACATGAATCAATTTTATTGGAATTCCACATGAAAGACCAATACAAGGTGGTGTACACGTGAGGAGTGGAACAAAAATCATACATGATTCCAAACATTTTTTACAAATAAATAACTGAAAAGTGTGTGTGTAATTATTCAGCCCCCTTTGGTCTGAGTGCAGTCAGTTGCCCATAGACATTGCCTGATGAGTGCTAATGACTAACTAGAGTGCACCTGTGTGTAATCTAATGTCGGTACAAATACAGCTGCTCTGTGACGGCCTCAGAGGTTGTCTAAGAGAATATTATGAGCAACAACACCATGAAGTCCAAAGAACACACCAGACAGGTCAGGGATAAAGTTATTGAGAAATTTAAAGCAGGCTTAGGCTACAAAAAGATTTCCCAAGCCTTGAACATCCCACGGAGCACTGTTCAAGCGATCATTCAGAAATGGAAGGAGTATGGCACAACTGTAAACCTACCAAGACAAGGCCGTCCACCTAAACTCACAGGCCCAACAAGGAGAGCGCTGATCAGAAATGCAG
>VURO01002772.1:0-12791 GCA_015108175.1 Pelvicachromis taeniatus
ACCAAAAAATTGTTTTTTTTTTTTTTTTTCTCTCGCATTTGTATTTTCCTGTTTAACAACTTGTCTGAGTGGTTCCAATATCCACGGAGTCGTGTGGCTTTCAGTCCAGCTACATATCCCATCTATATATATATTTGTTCAGTAAAGTGTAACGGTAAGCATCTGTCTTCCTGCCCATTTGATTAGTCTCCTGACACAGGCAGCGTAGAGTTGTTTACAGTTAAAAAATTCTATTTCAAAACAATATGGGTATCAGATTTCTCTGCATGAGTGTGTGTGTGTTTGTTTTTATAGCTGTCCAGTGTATATTAAAGCCTGTAGCAAAGATTTATGTATTCAAACATAAATCTTTTATTAAATACATTAGTGTTTTTTTGTGTGGGTCCAGTTAAGTGAGACTGTGCAGGCAGTCTTCAGTGTTGCAGGAGACTGCAGGTGTATAGCAAGATTTCTATGACAAATATGTGGCATAATGTTGTGAGGTTAGGTATCTGAACTAGAGAAAATAAACACAAGCAAAGAGTGTTTTGTGTTTTATCGTACTTCCACTTGGTCATCAACCTATAAGACAAAGTCAGATACATTTCAGGGATATCAATCTGTTGGCCATCTGACCCACTTTGGTACAAATGAAATTGACAGTATCCAAAAAGGGAATGGTGTTGCAGGTGATCATAGACCATTGCTCTCTCCTTTTTCCTCCTGGTGGAGTTTTCTCTAGTTTAGCTTTTTGCTAGTGTCTTCTACTGGCAGCATGGAACAATACCTGCAGCCTAGGTTAAACAGGTAGTCCAGAATGGGCACATCTGTATGTGGTGTTGCAAGGTTTTGCTGTCTCAAGAGTGTGGTAGAGTGCTGTGAGATGGGCTCTGACATGACAAGAGAGAGACAGGGCTGTAGAAGAGCAACAACTCGGCAGAATGGCCAGTATCTGCTCCTTTGTGTGAGGAGGAACAGAGGGTCCCAGCATGTTTCTGACCACACTATGAGAATTGGACTCCATGAGGTGGCGCAAGGGCCTGACATCCTTTAGTGGGATCTCAGCTCATAGCCCAGCACTGTGAAGCTCAGTCTGAATTTGCCCGAGAACATGAAAACTGGCAGGCTCACTACAGGTGCTTCGTTCTTTTCGGAGATCAGAGCGGAATTCACACTGAGCACGTGTGATAGATGTGAAGGAGTCTGGAGAAGCACAGTGTGGCTAAAGTCATGTTATCATCCAGCATGACTGGTTTTGACCGAGGGTTAGAGAAAGCCTGGGGAAGCATATACTTGGAGGATCAAGGACGGTACCTGAGTGCTGTTAGGTACCAGGATGAAATCGGAGCTTATGCCGGTTCAAGGGCTTTTGGCTTGTGGTGCACAGAAGTGTGGTCAGCGTGTCTAGGCAGTTCCTCTAGGTGATTGCATTGATGTCACTGTCTGGCTCTCATGTTCCTGTAACGTAAACCCAGTTGTTAACCTATAGAATGTATTGTATCAGTGCTCTTGACATTAAATATCACTGCAGACTGAGAAAGAGCTCACCGATTGTCTGATCCAGGTCTGGGAGGAGAGATCCCAGGACACCATCTACAGTTGCACCAGGAGCTTGCTCAGACTTTGTTGGGAGTGCATCGACTGTTGTTTCATCATGTTGCTCTCAATGAATTAAACTTGTTCATCAAAATCCTATGTGTGATTTAAGTGTTCCCACAGCTTTTTTTTTTGCTGTATAAAGGAAGATGAAGGTTGTTAGAAGACTTTTTACACTCGTCTTCTCTTTTTCTATTTCAGTAATGTTTAAAAATGGCTTTTAACTTCTGTTTGGACTGGTACTTATTGTTGGTCTCTTTGTATTCTTGATCATATTGATATATACGGTAGCAGCAAAAGCGGTGAGTTTGTAACTCTGGTATATGTGCAGTCTTAGTTATCTTAGCATTACCTCTGTGTTTGGGGGCTACAGAGTCTAATAGCTGTAGTTTTGAAAGCAAATTTTTATTCCATGCGCACAAGGTTTCAGCTACTTAACAGCTTAGTGGATTTAGTCATTTTTTTCTACTTAATTCATCAAAATCTTTATGTGGGTGAGCAGTCTGCAGGCAGCCCAATTAAGCTCACTCTTGCATTGCAGCCATAGTATTGTAAAATGTGTTGCATGTGTTTTAGAATTGTCTTGCTGAATAAGCAGCGGCCTCCTTAAAGAAAACGTTTGTTCAATATTCTCCTTATCTTACACAGTGCACTGGGCTTGGAGCTGTGACAGGCTGCTTCTACATAGAGCTGTCAAGTGATCAGATCTAATCCAGCGCGCTTTCAGTGGTGGTGCCCTCCGGTGCCGCCTCCTGGCAGATGTTCTTTGTCTGAAAACAACCAAAAACTCTGTTTTTGTTGTAATAATTTTCTCTGTGGTCATCCTAGGATCAGGTCCATGAGTGTATGTTGATCCAAATGTTAAACTGTATCAGAGGCTGTTGGGTGGCCCTAATAGTTTCAGAGACTTTACAGTTATTGCAAGCCAACAAAGCCAGGATGTCAGGAACAGAATTAGCTTCGAGCTAATTACTGATCTGTCTCCCTCCCTTTTTATCTTTTCAACCTCTGTATGAAAGAGTTAGCCAAGCGCCGTTCTCATTATGCAGTGGGGTGTTGCTGAAAAAGGCCCAGATGCCCAGTGAACCTCTGTGAAGACTATAGCCTGAATAAATCAAAACGCAGCATCAGTTTGAGCATAAGCAATGCTTAGCGCTTTGCTTGCCTCTGGGAGATCTAGCTTTTTGATATTAAATAACAGCGTGCAAGGAAAACCTGGACAGTTATCAGACAGCCAGTCACTTGAACATAGCACTCAGTGCAAACAACTGCATTTGTCTAGTGTGTGTATGCTTGGCCCGCAGCTTCATGGGATGACAGAACAATTTTAAAATATAGCCAGTCCACAATAAGGAAAGATTTAATGAGTAGTGGAAAAGCAAACAGATTGTAGATTTTCCCAGGGGTATTTGCACAGATGAGAGCTGGCAACGGCCTCAAGATGACTGTGGAAACAAACTGCCCTAGAGCCCCATTGGCAATACCGATAAGCCACAGTTGGCAGAATACAACCCATCAACAGAACTGTGGGATGTTTTTCTTTTTTCTCTTTGTGAGCAGCAGTCTGAAAAAGAAACCTGAGATATATTTGGGTTCACTCTAAAATTTAGTCAGATTTTTACCCAAGCATGGCTGAAAGTCGGTCTAATGTGTGCACAGTAGCTTGTAAATTGTAAAATACAAGTGTAAACATTTGAGACGTACTTGAGCAACACTTGAACTGCTGATGACCAGCCCCATATCAAAGGGGAGATCCTTGAAACAGGATATTGCTCTCTGCAGGCAGTCTCTCTCCAGTTGGTCTCCAGTTGAGTTGAAAAAAAGAAAAAAAATCCAAACTCCTCCTTGGTGGAAGATATTTCAATGAATAAGTCATTCTTTGAAATATTAAATTCAAATTGAAAAATGCATCAATACTCATGGTATTTATTTAGTATTCAGCTTGATGATCAGATGTATTGATGTCTAAATTGCAGTTTCACATCTTTTACTTCCCTGCTGCGGCACTTAACATGGCTTAAATGTTCCGTCTTTATGTTCATCTGGGCCGATTGCTTTTTTGATTTTGACACAGATACTTTGGTTTTCTTGTCTTTGTAAGACAGCGTCCAGTTTATAGTAAACCTGCCTACAACCACAATTTCCATCACTGTTAACTAACTTGTCCTTTTTTTTTTAATGTTAAATCTATTAAGTCCAAAAATACTTGTACTAAAAGGACTTGTTAGGATATATTTCATGCTTGTTATGCTAACTCTTATAATCCTTTATAAGCGTTAGCACTCCTCTTAATCGTTGCAGAATTTGCGAAGTAAATTTGTTCTACCACAAGCCATTGGTAAAGAAATGGTGTATAGATGATTTGAGACACCCCTCATTACTTTATATTTTGCTTCCAAGAAGCCTCACATGGATTTTTTTAAGTGGTATTGACCAATAGTGCTCAGATTTTCCAACAGCCTTTCAAAGTTTTTCTTTGGATATTATTTGCTTTTTCATTCATTTTCAGCAATGTTTAGTTTTGTTTATCCACGTAACACTGGCACCTGGATCAAGGGATGAACCAGTCTTGTTTATGCATACTACAACTTGATACACAATTTCTTCCCATTTCTTTAGTCGAATATGTATAAAATAGTATTTTTGCACCAACATTTCCAAAGAACCATTTGCCTAAAAATGGTTCATTTGAACAGACAAACCAGAAGACAAAATAAGAAGTGGTTGGCCTAAAACATGGGACCTCACACAGGATCTGAGAGGTGCATCTGGCCTGTTAGTTTTTCCTTCTGCTGTTCAGTGAGGCCTCAGAAATTGTCTCAGAGGAAGTAAATGGACTGATATTCTTATATAGCGCTTTTCTACTCTCCCAGTGTACTCAAAGCGCTCTGTGCAACATGCCTCATTCACCCAATCACACCCATTTATACAAACACTGTCTTCTATACTTTAGTGCTTTCTAGCTAACATTCACACTCTGATGAATGCAGAGAGCAGCTTGGGGTTAGTATCTTGCCCAAGAATATTTGGGATGCAGACTGGGGGAGCCAGAGATTGAACCACTAACCTTCCAATCAGTAGCTGACCTGCTCTACCACCTGAGCTACAGCCCCCAAGTGTGACTGTGGAAAAGACTGAAAATGAGTGGCAACAGGTCTTAAGGAGCAATGAATCCAAATTTGAAATTTTGATTGAAAACATCATCAGCACATATGGAGGAGGCAGGAGGTACAACAGTGAGGGTGTACAGCCATCTTTAAGACACAGTGGGGGCTCTGTCATAGATCTTGTCAAAACTGATGAAGTTCTGAATACAGAAAAGTACAGTCGGATGTTCCACCATGCAATACCATTGCATGAGTTATTTAAACACCCATCGGTCATGGCTCGACCTCCCCAGAGCCCGGACCTCAACATTACTGAAGCAGTGTTGGATCATCTTGACAGAGAACGGAACAAAAAGCCGCCAACATCCAAAAAAGAGCTTTGGATGTCATTTAAGAAGCCTGGAGAACTTTTATTGAAGAAAAAGAAACGTGCCTAAGAGAGTTTAGGCCACGTTGAAGAATAAAGATGGTCATACTAAATACTGACTTTCAATTTGGAACTGTACAAACTGTTTTCTTTATGTACCGTATTTACATGTTTGCACATTTCAGTAAATTGCCGCACTCATTTGGCTTGACTTTGAAACTTTACTGTCATCCTTTTATGTGGTAGGGAGTTGTTTCAAAGCAGAGGTCATACTAGATGAAATGGCGAGTTGTATGGTGCAAATGATTAATGAAGAAAATATTGTTATGAATGTTGACAGCTCTGCACATCTACTTCATCTGTTAATATTAGCAGCAGATCATCAGTGTGGCAAAACATTGTTATAATTATAATTTCGACTCATCTTTCTCCTCCGGCCCTCGAGGGGCTCCATATGTTGTAGTGTTGGACACTCCTCATTCTCCTCTTCACTTCTCTTCGCCTTCCTCTCTGCTCTCTTGCCAAGTGGTTTGGAACAGTTCAGCCTTCCCATTTCTCACTCATCTCATGCTCGTTTTCTCCACTCTCATCTCGTTATTTTCCTCTTCTTGTATGTTTGGCTGCCATCATTTTCAGTGCATGTAATGTTATGCTGAGGTCTTAGGCACCTGGTTGATGTGATTCAGTGTCTGTTGTTTAAATTACAGTCCTGTCAATTGTACAACTGAAGGCGCAGAATTTTAGATTTGATCTTTTAAAATTTACTTTTACATTTTAAATGGAGTGATGAGAGACATGTGGCTAAGCTTGAAAGGCTTGATATGAACCTAACATACTGTCACATTTCGGTGCACTGAGCCACCAGGATGCTTTTTCTGCCTGGCTCCTTGCTATGCTTTTTTCTTTTCTTTTCAGTGTCTGAATAGATGTGCCTGCACTGGTCATTGATCCCAGCTCAAACAGTGATTGCAGGGACATATACCAGTATTGTCTGTGTCCAAAGTAGTGAAAATACAACCAGTAAATGGCAGCTGCAATAGCAGAAATAACACAAATGTTGGTGCTTCCTGTAAAATATGTCTAAGAGGAGTAGCTGGGTGAGGAAATGCATTCAGTAGCATTACTAGACCTTGCAGGGTAATACAATAGTATTCCTAATGAGAACACTAAATCTTGTATTGGCAAATTATCCAAGTGTATTATCTTGCCAACTGCTGAAAAATCCAATGTAATGAAATCCACAAAAATACTGTGCACATATTGAGCTGTTTTTCACATTAGTTTTTTGTTAATGAACAAATCACAAATTGAGAATTTGTCCACAGTGTACAGAAAATGTATTACATACTGATGACAGAATATCAGTAATGACCTTACTATATTAAAATGTCACTTTTGTGCAATGACAGACATTTTTTTTTTTTTCTTCAAAAATATTAACCTGTGCCGTGCTCTCCCTGCCAGGTCTTCCGAAGCGGCGAGGGCATGGGTATCCGTTTGGACAGCGCCTCAGCCTTCCAGGGTGCTGTCATTTCGCCACACTACGACTCATTACTAGTAAAAGTCATCGCCAGCGGAAAGGACCTGAACACAGCAGCCTCCAAGATGAGCCGAGCTCTGGCTGAGTTCAGAGTGAGGGGGGTTAAGGTAAGACATTCGGCCAAGTGCGCTTGAAAGGGTTCCAGTTTTGTGCATGTTTTTTCCTGGTTTAATCTGCTTTTCTAGCTGTTGTTTGGCTAGTTGAGCTGATGAGGAAACTCGGGAACTAATGAACATTTTGGCGTGAGGAGGGATTCTTTCACAGCTCGGATATAAATTTAATTCTGTTCTGTGTATTGGTGGCTGGCGTGGTAAGAGCCCATCTAAAACTACTCAGGGTAGTTTAGATTAATGGTGTGATGCATTTAAAACTGAAGGCGAGCGAGTGTGTGCTCAGTTGCTGCAGAGTGCCACAGCTAAGAAGTGGTGCACTAGCAGTCTTGGGCACTTAGCCTGCGTGACCTTTCTGGCTGATTACATGGTTTATGTTGCTCTTTATTTCTTGGCTTTCAGACTGAAAACACACTCGGCCTGTGTCAGAAGGTGCCAGTTGTTGTTGGCTTATTGCAGTTTTGTCACAAAAACTTGCACTTGTTAAGGTATCCACCTTCCATAACACTGCAGCTCATACACAGAAACACAAGAGCATTACTGCTGCTAGTGAGGGAGAAACACAGGCCTGGGAGTTTATTTTCTTTGCAGCACAAAGAAAAAAGATGTATGTATGCCAGTGGGACAGACTTTTTCACATTGATGAATGAGTGATACACCTGACAGCAGGGAATGTCCCTGGCAGCTAATTTGCTAGTTGTTAAAACGAAGGGGAAAAATGAGACTATTTTAAAAGCATAAACTGAGCTCACATAAAACGGAGAAAGTTAAACATTGGCCAAAGAAATATTTAGTATTTTAGGATCTGCATGAAACTATGTTTCTCCTTATAACTAAGTCATGTTTTAAATGTTGCCATTTCATCATGTAGGAAAAAACTTTTACCAAACTCTTCATTTTGACTGGCTAGCAAGAGATGCCGTCTAGCCACCTCCGTTCTCTACCCTACAGTAACTGGTGTCCAAAAGTGGACGTATATCAGCTCAACAGTTAAACAGTAATGAGACGATCATCAGCACATTCCTGTTAAACTTTGCAAACTAAAACGGTGCACAATGTTACATTGATAAATGGAAAACTGTATATTGTTTTTGCTCTTTGCCAGCATAATGACATTTATCATTTTATAAATACTAAAAATGGCTAACATTTTATAAAACCAATTAGTGGTTGAATTAGAGGAGCACAGGATGATTTTTTTTTAAATTTGGATTTCCTGTTACTGTCATCATTCACACATTTCACAGCACATTTAAATGTCTAATTTTCTCTCCTCAATTAAAAATGAACAATTTGCCGGTACGATGAGTCTAATGCAACATATACATGCAGCTCAAAGCATGTGCCTTTTTCTTCACTGCGAGGTAAATGGTGTTTATGACCTTTAGTCAGGCAACAATTAATAATAATGCATCAGAGAGCCTCTGATTTTGTTGTAAGATTAGGTTGGAGCGATAGACACAAAGATTCACTGAAGTGAAAAACTTGGTTTGAAAGTTGAACAAATCTTGTGAAACATCTTAAAGTTTCAGTCACTTTTATGGAATTAGTACTAGACAGAAAGTCGGCTGCATGAATAGTTCAGTATCAAAAGACCTGATCTTAAGCTGCGGATAACAGAAAAGATGCATTCCAGTTCATATAAGTTAACATAAACAGAAAATGTCTTTAATGATTTCAAAGGAGAAAATGAGCAAAAAAGGTTGCAGTGCTTCCTTACATCCATGAATCTTCTCTGTGGTCTTCTTTTTCCACCATACAATGGAGTGACTGCTAGAACATGGCTAAATGCAACCAAAGGTTGAAAATAGAAGAGTTATTTTAGGATAACAGAGTGTACAAATTTACATTTCAGGAAATTTAAATTGGTTTACAATAGTTTATTTTGCTTACTTTCTATATAATGTGATTAGAGGACAGAGCAGTCTTGCTTTTGTGTTTACAGTTAGAAAACAGCATCAGCTGTAGAAGATGTAGATGAAGGTGTTGGAGATTCTGAGTAATGGAAAGATTGCAGAAGATGTTTGGATACACAGATGCAAAGATGCTATTTTTTCTCTCTCATCTTATCCTTGAGCCTTCTCTCTTTCTAAAGCTGAATTCATGTGATGCTCGTATGCAGAATGTTTGGGAGAAGGTTTCAGACATGCATGTGGCCAATCAGTGGATGTGCTTGTCTCTAGCTGAGGTGTTCAGTATTTCATACTTATCATCATACTTGCTAAGAATCATACTCTCTTCTTTTCTTATTTTTTGTGTGTGTAAATTAATGGAGGGAAATGTCCAATGCTTAGGAAGTAGTGTTTGTGAGCATGTATATCACACATACTCTAAGGTTTCTGTCCATTTTTTTCTTTCTATCTTCCTCTCACTATAAGAGCTGTGTAACACCCACATTCTCATTCGTAGGATAATAAAGGTTTATTTTATTTTATTCTATTTTGTGGTTGTTATACTGAATGTTCAATATTGAAGTGCTGATACCTGGATTTATTTAATTTCATGCTTTCACAACTGTTCACTGCCATTGTGTGTTGCAAGAAAAGGTGATCTGAATGTACAGGTTGGACCCCTGGCTCGAGTGGTGCCGGCAAGTGTGTAAAGTCTTTGGGTTGGAACGCTGAATGTGCTGGTAATGCCAGACTGTTTTTGTTATTTATCTTTCTTTGGCCGGATTGCTACACATTGATAATGATTTTTTAGTAATTGTTTGAAAACGGTGTCCAAATAAAAAGATTTGGACACACTATAAAAATTATTATTAGCAAAAGCTTGGCATAAATGAGAGTAACACTGAAGCTTGAAGCTTTAGCTTGTTATACCAAGTATTTTAATATACTTTAAATGGCGACACTTTTATAACCAACGTTGATGTAAAACAGAAACGAGGTTTCCAGAGTGTAAGGGCAGTTTTTATATGTTGGTAATGGTGGCAAAGAGCCGATGAGATGGTGTGCGCCGCACATCAGCTTACCCAGTGTGACCTTGCTCGGTGCCTTTTACATCTGAAGAGGAATAACCTTCTTTCTCTTCTGTATCAGCATACTCCTGTAAAAGCTCTGAACCTCATGGACACCAGCAGAGAATAGGTCATTGAACATCACATAACAAGGCCTTAAATTAAAATTGTTTGTGTAAAGAATGCTGGTGGTAGGCAGAAACCATGACAACAGTTTTTGAACGTGAGAAGAACTGGGAGCTTACTGTTGCTACCGTTCAGTTTTAAGATGAATATATGGGTGCTTGTGTGCCATAGTTGAAGAATTCAAGCAGTCGTTCCTTTAATTATTTCACAAACAAAACCATTTTCACCCTGCTGGGTGAACTCTCCTATTGCTACCTTGAATTTTGTTTCTTTTAACAATTTTGGTTCTTGAAACACACACTCAGAGCCCACATGCTACAGCACCATCTGATACCCCAAGTAATCTGTCTTCTTATAGATTTTTACAGTAAAAAAACAGCAGCGCTTCCACTCCTGTGAATCTGGGTACTCCACTGTTGTGGTTACAGTAGGGCTCAGCGTAATGGCAGTCTTAGTAGTGTCTCGGCATGTTAAGAGTATTTTTACCTTAGAAATAAAAGTTAAAACTAGAGAGCGCACTCAACGATTGAGCTGCTGAGTTGCAGCTCGGCTGCCTGCTGTGCTCCTCTGTTGTGTAGAATTATGTTTGACATTTCAGTTGTGTTTACCTTCTGCTTCTCTATACAGTATGGGTCCGCATGTGCGCATGTCTATCAGCAGTGTTTGTGCAATGATTGCGAGCACACAGCTCCCCAAAGAAGAATACATGTGTTGAGCAGGGATATGTCACACATTAAGCAACAAAAAGATGAGAGATGTGGGAAAAAGATGGATGAAGGCAACAGGACGTGAGGCAGGAGGTTCAGGATGGATGGATGGATAGGAGGAGCGTGGGGAGAAAACAAAAGGGCAATCAAGATGGAAGGAGTTACCAACATACAATTGATAAGCTAGGGTCTGTGGACACACAGAAAATTAAAACATGTTGCTTTAACCTGTTTGTGACAACACATTTAATTAAATTTAATTAGGTTTGTGGATTGTAGGAAAGCAGCACTTGTTATTATAATGCACCAAATCTGTCAGTAAACTACACCATCAGGGTTTGAGCAACAGGACAGCTTGGGTCCAAAGAGGCCATTTTTAAATAATAATAATAATAATCTACATTTTATTTGAAAGCGCCTTTCAGAACACAAATGACCCATTTTTAGCATTTATGCACTTTTATCAATGAATATGATGTTAAATTGGATGTTAGCATTGTGAAATTATCTCCACTATAGTTGAAAATTATGACGTTTGGATGTTATTCATACCAATTTCTCACTCTACACTTAAGGGGATAATCAGTGATTTCAGGAGCGAATACTCTTTTAATGTGGACCAGTAAATGGTTTCTGCCCATGTTCTTGTTAATTCCTGAGTTTTCTGTGACAAAAACTATTATCTAAAGATGGAGAAAAACAATAGTTGAGATTGTTGGACATCAGACTTGACCCTGTCAGTCAAGTTTGTAAGCAGATTTTTATCAGGCTTGATGTTCTGCCCAGTTTGATTGTGAGTGATAGCAGACTATGGTGATTGGAAAACTGACCACTTCTCTTCTTTGGAGGTCAGTTGTTTTTTTTGGGGTTTTTTTGTACAACGGTTTGTCTTTAACCCCGCTCTGTAAGGGTGAGCATGTCTGAGGTAACCTCAGTTTCTTGCATCGTTTGGGAGAGATGGAGGGAAACTGTGTTGGTGCAGAACAGTGAGATTTCCATTCAGAGAGGCTCTTTGAAGAATTTAGTAACGTTTCACTTCATTATAGCCTGAGAGATCACAGGCTGCTTCACATCTCAAGATTGCCTCTGACTTTTACTTCTGTTTCTTCTTATTTGAATGAAATCTTTTGTTTTGACTTTGTTTTGCATAGATTAGATGAAATTACTGCTGAATTTTTCACATAAAAACATGATATACTATATAAAAAAAAAACCTATCTGGAGTGTTCAAGTGAATTATGGCTACTGTGAATGTCAATGCTCACACTATGCAGTTATCAGTGGCGCAGTTGGCGTGGAAAAATGATAGAAATGAACCAAAACTGTTGTCGTACCTTTCATATTGACACTGGGTTTTTCCCTTTTTTTGCAGAGGTTACTGATAGTGTAGTACTGACACAGCTTAATTTTCGATATCAGAACACCAGTAATCCATCCTGAAACAGTTTCCTTTCCACGCTCTTCTCATTTTTGCCAGTCTGATCTGAGTGTCGGGGTTTGCACAGCATTTCCCAGGGCTTATTCTTTCATATCTTCCCCTTTTATCATACACTTATTTCTTTCTCTGCTTGTAAACAGTCCCGTCACACTTTATTTTATTCTCTTCTGTGATGCTCTCCCCCCTCTACAACCATTTGACCTCAGCCTGCTTTCAAGAGCAAACTTATCTTTTTTAGTTTCAGAGGACTGAACCTCATAACGGTTCGCTGAGTCGGTCACATGAGTTGTCTTTTTTCTCCCCACATGAGCTTTTTTTTAATCTCCATTTATTTCTTATACCTTTACTCTTTCCTCTAAAACCTAAACATTAGTTTTCTTTGAATTTTGACTATTGATCAAATCCACAATGTTTAATAATAATAATAATAATAATAATAATAATAATAATGTATACTTTATTGATCCCGTAGGAAATTAGTCTCTGCATTTAACCCATTCACTCAGTTATTCCCTAATCCAAGTGTTAAGTCAGCTTAACTCATATGCAGAAAAAACCTAAATATAGAGCTGCGACTTTTGAGCTCATATAAATTAATAGTGGGGGGTTTATGTATAGCAGCTTTCAATTTTTTCTTCTGAGGTTCAGTGTGCGGCACCATGAATCCTCTCATGGCAAAGGCGTTAAGACCTTGTAAAATGTAGTTTAATTATGTAAATATTGTATGATAATGTTCTTTTTATCAATTTTGTGTCGTCTTTCTTTGCTTACATGCTATTGTTTTAGTAACCTGAAGATCGTGGTTGACCAAGTTAACAGGACGATCCTTTCTTCCATCTGTTGTAGGCTGCGTCTTTTTTTT
>VURO01002773.1:0-14983 GCA_015108175.1 Pelvicachromis taeniatus
AGTGAACACCTTGGTTCTTTTCTAGCGATGTCTCTTTTTTTTCCCTGTCTCCTTCCCAGTGGCAATCTCTGCTTCTCGCTTTCTCCCTTTTTTTTCTTTCTCTTTTTTTTGGCGCCTGTCTGTTCAGTACAGTTGGTGAGATTGCTCTCCTCTGGCTACTCACAGTTAAGAGAGGGAAAGAGAAGCAGCCACAGGAGGCTGACGATGCCTTGAGACAGACAAGGCATCAAAAATGTTTGGCGAATTTTGTCCCTGTTTGATTGCAGATGCACAGGACCAAAGTCACAAAGACGTGCGTTTGTGTGTGTGTGTGTATGTGTGGTGACTAAGAGTCGACGTTAATTGGCAACATTGTCAGCGGTGCATCAGAAAAATGAATCTGGCAACAAAATGTCTTCAGCTGATCAAAGCCAAGCGATGATTCACCATGTTTGCTGTTGTAAAAGTTGCCCTGTGTGAAATGTAATGCATTCAAAGAGTCCCGTAATTCTGGGGTGTCAACCATAAGGCTCGGGGAACACTTTCGGCCATCCAAAGAATCCAAACTGGCCCACTGAACGGCTTTGGAAAATACGAATGGGTGCATAGATTTGAAACTTTTAACTGTATTTTCAGAACTTTTGCAGCGTTTCCTATTCACCATTCACACTTCACCAAAGTAATGAAGTAATAGATAAACATTCCTGTTTTTCCACTATCTCCTTTAGAAATATCAGTTTTTTTCTACAGTGAGTGCACAGTTTGTTTTCTTAAAAAAGGGCATTTTTTGTGAATTAGTGAAAACTTCATATTTTATAATTAAAAGACAGAACTTTGAGATCAAAGTGAAATGTATGTGGCCAACGATGTAAGATGGGACCCCCGCCCTAAAAGTGACATACAGTAAGTCACGGTGGCAAGCATGGTCGTGTTCATTCAAGCATACACACACAAGCATGCACACAGGTAGCGCTACTCCCGCAGCTACATTCACGATACATTTCAAAAGAAGCGCATTACTGCTCAGCTATGCAGGGTGAAATTAACATTTAATTTGGTATAAAATCAGCTTTTAACACCATTCAACATGAAAAGTGTATCAATGGTAGCGGGGGTTAAAACTCTGTTTTTATGCTCCTAACTCGCTGAGCCATCGTGATTAAATGAGCAGAGTAAAGCGCAGAGAGGGGAAGAGGAGCTGGAGAGACGAAAATAGAGAAAAGAGCACTTATTGGTGTGATCCTTATGAGTTGGTCTTAATTAGCATAATGAGGAAAAGAAAGGATTAAACGAGAATAGAGTACATGCTGCCAGTTACCATGGAAATGAAAAATGAGTTGGAAAGAAAGCAAAGTTGGGCCATAGGTTGTCCTTCACTGTATCTCAGGTTTTTTAAGGGCACAGGAGCGATCATTATGCATTGTGTCATTCCAGAGCCCCGTGGAAATAATCTCACAATGCAGCACACAATAAATGGATATATAAATGCACCACCAGCCACTGAGCCAGTCAATAACGGAAATTAGAATACACGATAATATGAAGTGATTAATAGTAGCAAAGACAAACAGCATTTTCTGCCACCTTATAAACAAGGTTATTCAACCACACGCCCAGAATTGGCATTTAAGAATGGCAGCCTTTAACCCTCAAATAAATGTTTTTGGTAGTTTCAAACAAGCTTCTGATATCGCTCTTTTTAATATTTTACCCCATTTCTCAAATGCAAAGCTTCCAAGCCTACTAGTATGCCTTCATTTCTTCGCAGCCAACTCTTTTCTTTGAAATTCACCGAAGATTTTCAATTAGATTAAAATTTGGCGACAGAGATGGCCAGTCAAGGACATCCCAGGGACAATTCGTGAATTAAATCTTAATGGCTGAATTGAAAGAGAGATGTGTAAGAAAAAAGTGTTTAATTCTTTGACAGTAAAATTATGTTTATAGACCAGAATGCCTTCCACAGTTATCCCCTTATTCAATATTCTCTAAAGGAAATTGTACCTACAGGGTACATATATTTTTTATCTCTACCATTTTTCTGTTTTCTTCTTTTTATTCTAGCAGAAATGATTGCAGTCTGTCCACAGGTCTGTGGAGAGATGTCCATTCTTTGTTCCTAGATGCTTCTTTTCAGCTCTTTGTTGGATGGATTTTGTTCCTCAGCCTTCAACTTTGAAAATGCACTAAAGGTGTTCTATTGGACAAAGTCAGGGGACATGTTTGGCCAGTTTCTATTTCTACTTCTTTTAAACGTCTTGTGCGGTTGCTGTGAAGGGTTTGGAGTCACTGTCATCTCAGAAAATGTTTTTTTTTTCCTTCAGCCAATATAATTGTTACTCAGTATTTGGGTAGGCATATTTGTACGTTAAAACTCTCACAGCAAGGTACTTGCTTTGCCATATTCCGACTTGCTGACAGAGGCACTGATTGGAAGATGCACCACCCAACATTATTCAGCTGGAGTCACTAATGACTCTTGAAAACCTAGAAAAAGAATGATATCTACAGTGGAACATAGACCTCAGTGGCTGAGCAGGTTCGATATCTTGCCAGCCAGGTTCCCCTGGGTTTTTTTTCCTAGTTGTTTGCTATCAAAAGTTTGGTCCAACTTGAAAAATGTGTTGTTTGGGTTTTTTTCTGTGCCCAAAAGTTTTGCTGCAGGCTCATGAGATTTAAACTTTGATGCTTTGATGGTGCCAACGTGGGAGTGTCTTGAAAATCGAAACAGCTGAAACAAATTAACTGTTGTTCTGTCACATTTTGCAATAGCATGGTGTCCTTAAATGCAAGTAATTGTTTTAAAAGCTGGCAAAAATAACAGTAAATAACAGTAAATCCTTAATGAAAGCCTGGTTCTGCTGGAGGTTTCTTCCTGTTAAAAGGGAGTTTTTCCTTCCTAATGTCACCAAGTGCCTACTCATAGTGAGTCATCTGAATTTCAGGGTTGTCTCTGTATTATTGTATGGTCTCTTTACAATATGAAGCACTGGGGCGACAGTTGTTGTGAACTGACACTGTATAAATGTTATCATTGTGTATAATTGTGTGTTAAATAATTAATGACATGTGTGACTAAAGGAGGTCAGAACATCAGTATTTTGCTTTGATTTTTCATTTGTCAATATCTTAAAAACAAACAAACTGGAAGCTCACAAATTCAATGTTGTAGCTGTTCACTGCCTGCTGCAGCTAACAGTCAAAATAAGTCAACGTATCCAAAAAAGCTTTTGTAATAAATCAAAATATTATCACTGCTTATCTCTTTGCTGCTGAAATTGCTTTACCCCTCGAAAAGAAAATGGTAACTGAAAGGAAAAAGGCAGAGACCACGAAAAAAAGACTTATATCATACAGAAGTCAAAGAATGAAAAAAACAGGAGGGATTGAATGAAAATGAGCTGTTTGTTGCAAAGAACTGTTGCATTACAAAAGAGTCTGTCCTTGGATGAAAGACTTGTGAGTCTCTTTCCAAGTGTTTGTATGGTGCCAGAAATATGGAAGAACTGGCATGAATGAGATTCACTGTGAGTGAAAGTTATCTCATCCCCCTGGTTGGTAAACTGGAAGGTCAGCACAGATGCTGCTCAGAGGTATAAATTTAAAGGTAGGAAAAAAAAATCTGTAGTGTTTGACCTTGTTGCTTTGTCTTGTGCTTTTCTACTGCTACTGTTTGTGGTGTCCATTACCGCCACCCAAAAAAATCAACCTTTTCACAGGGGAGGCTTAAAAAAAGGAGTAAAAAACAGGATAGGAAAGACGCCCGTTTGCCTGATCTCTGTGGAAATGTGTGTAGCTGAATTTCTTGTGTGACTTTAGTTAGTAAGGTGCGACTTGTTTTCAGGCCCCGGCATGAACCCTCAGCAGCTTCTAATGTTTTGAACTTGCAGCCATACAAGCGTACAGACACAGACACACACTGCTGTGGCCACTCATTTGCATGACAAAGGCTTGGTTAATTATTTAAGGAGCCTTATTTGATCAATACAGGAGAGGTGTATCCGACTGCAGGGACAATCTGAGCCACTGGATTGTATAGGCCTTCATTATTTATGAGAACCACAGAGAGGGACCAGGAAAGAGGGAGGAAGGGAGCAAAGAGATAGAGAGCAACAACAAAGGTAGCGGGGTCTTGTTTCATGTGTATTAAAAGTTTTCCTTTTTTAGTGCTGATGAATATTTTAGAGGATTTGAAACTTAGATGGGACCTCTCTATCTGTAGAGGTGAGAGCGTAGGGGAAGGGTTAGGTGGCGACACTGCTGCTGTGGCAAGTGCGGTTTGTCTCGGGGTAAGGAGGTCACGGAACTAAAAGCTCCGACACACACTCTGCGTGTTAAGTGTTATATTTAAAAGAGTTATTCCATGTTTTCCCTCCTATTCGACCGCCAGAATCCGTAATGGCTACAGAATCACTAAAATCATAATTGAAGTAATATCTTTCACATTTGCATGCACGGGCTGATCTTTGTGCATTTGTTCCGGGAGAGTTTGTGTGTCTGTTGTGGATTAGTCACAGGTACATGTCTGCACTCCAGCCTGGCCAGGGGGCGCTTATCTAAAAATAGTCATAATCCCACAGGAGCAGGAGCGCGCGAGTGAGTTCTGTCTTCCAACGTCGCTCCCCTCCGGACAGGCCTAGAAGGGTTGGAGGTGGAGGGCTGTTTCACAGAGGCCATGCATGGCTCAAGAGGTTGTTTCATCAAGGTGTGTATGTACATGCTAGCACATGGGTTCAAGACGTGTAGAAGTTAACTTTTTTTCAAGGGGGGTGGGATCTGGAGAGCCCCACTATCTCCAAAAAATTAGGGGGGGGGGGGCATCGAAAAACACTTACATATATACAAAAAGATACGCATACAAACAGAAGCAAATAGCGAGGTAAACATCATCCCACAACAAAAACACATAATTGTTCCCTAGTTGAAAATCCATCCACTTTTATTGACTTCTCCTCCACTGCAACGCGCAGCTCATTTGGTTCTTGCTTCATCAGGGAATTTTTATGCGGCCCTGATGCGGCTCAGCCTTTTGAAGAGTAGGCGAGTTATGTCTCTGAATAGTGTAAAGAAACCAGGAAGAGAACAGTAAAGCCAGGGCCCCCACAAGCAACTGCTGCAGAAAGATTTAAGTGAAACCAAAAGTAGCACAACTTAAGGTTTTTGCTTCTTCTTTTTTTCTAAATCCCATGTAACCATTTTTTCCGGTTTTTTGTTGGAGGCAGAAAACTTACTGCAAAAACTCTCTGACTTGCAAAAAAAAAAAAAGAGGAGAAAAAAGTACTTAGATTTTGCATTGTAGCAGGTTAAGGCCAGGGAAAGGGTCTTTCTTGGGGTCATCTTCAGAGTGAAATACCAGATGGTGTTCATGAGGTGAGATGCTTTCTGGTAGTGGAGGAATGGTGAAGGGAAACCCTGGGAGAGTGTGAAAAGGAGGCTAATATTCAGAGAGTCTTCCTTTTGCTCACCTTTATGACATCTGAGGGGAAGTTACCATATCCAATCAGCGTGTGTGTGTGCGTGTGTGTGCGTGCGTGCGTGCGTGCGTGTGTGTGCTTCCATGCACGTTTGACCAAACATTAATAATTGGGTCCGGCAGCTCGTTAGACTTTGACTCAATGCTGTCGTCATGCCAACCGACCACTTTGCTTTTGTGCATGTCCCCTTTTTTGAAGAGATGGCAACCGCATGAAGATGCCCTGTGCAACATAGCAAAATGCGCCATCATTAGTTGTTTGTATGCAACCTTACCTTTTCCGGGGAAAAGGGTGGTGGTGGTAGGGGGGGATTCCTTTTTGTCCACCGGTGAACTCAGTGTCTTTCTGTTTCTTGGCGTCTCTTCATTGTAGGTTACTGACTCAGAGTCAGCCCGCCAGTGGCACGAGCTTATCTCACATGTGTATGCGCATGTCTTTTCTTGAGTGTGCGCAAACTATGTCAGTATGCTAGTCTCATTAAGGGATTGCTCCAGTTCACCTGGACACCTCTCTGGGCATCTGATTGAGCTGAGACGAGCTGATCCCAGCCGATCACAACACCTGCTGTGTCGACATCTGGAGAGTCGGAATCACCACTTATCAGTGCTTAAAATAAAAAGGAAGGAAGGAGGGGGAAAACGCAGGCAAGGAAGGAGAAAAGAAACAGCCATAATAGAGTTGGGGTTGCAGTCGGCTTATGAATTATATATAAAAACTATTAGACATAAAGAGAATGACAGAGGAAAGGCTTGGATGAGTAGAACTTCCTCAGTCACACTCGGCACGTCAAAGTGTTTTTTTTTCCCTCCCTCTTGAAACTGACTGTCACAGGCAGCCCCGTTTCTGAGTCAGACCCTCTCTGTTCTTAAATAACTTCTTTCTCATCTCTGTCAGCCTCCCTCAAGCTCTCTCCCTCTGACTTTCTTTCTGCCAATTAAAGGGACGCTGCCAAAAACTCATCTAATTTGATCTGTATTATATTTAATTTGTTCGCAACTATATGTTGGCTCTTAAAGTGTGTTCAGCCAATCATCTAATTGGATTAAAATGCATTTTATCGCGGCGACTGGTTACACTAACAGGAAGATTATACCTTTAGTGCGCCCCGCTGAGCATCAGGACAGTTTTTAGCTACGGCATTTTGTTGCATATTACCTATGAAAAAAGAAAAACAAACATTATCAAACTTGATAATGCAGTAAAAATACTTTTAGATGAAATAAATGAATCTGAGCTGTATGATTGATAATTACTTGGAGCTATTATTCTAAAATTCATCCAATGAACAGATTTTCTGTGGGCTAAGGCAGCCAGGCTCACGCCCAGTAAAAAATCTGAGCTCGACTTGAGCCTGATTGGTTTACTTCAGCTCAAGTGTTGCATTTGTGAGTGCAGCTCTGTCAGCTCCACGAATGGACTAACGGTCGGTGTGGAAATGCTGCCGCAATGGCCTCGGCTCTCGTAATGGTTAACTATGAAGTCCACATCAAATCCGATACCCAGTCTAATGCCGTTACCCCCAAGCTTCTGTTGCCACTGGCTACCAATACAGTCTGCCTCTTGTTTTCTAGAGAGCGCGCCGCCCGTTTGAATTGAATGTGAGGGAGAGAGGTGATAGACCAAGCAAAACAGCCTGAATGAAAGAGCATTATAAAGAGGGAATCAAAAGGGATATACTGGATTTTGATCATTCAAGGAGAAGAAAATGGACACACACTGGGTCTTGACAGATGTAAATGTCAGCTGGATTGTTTGCTTTGAAGGGCTCGGAACGAAGAATACCTATACCTGAGTTCTCGTCTTTAGCTAAAATGTTTGTGTGTGCTTTTCTAACAGGCTGCGGGGGCTGAGATCCACAGCAGAGCTATAACAGACATGAAGAGCCTCAAGAAATGTCTCGTCCTTTACTGCGCTTTTATTTTAACACTACACCATATGTGTCACAGTCCTCTATGCGTCTTACCTGAACTTGTTTGCTCATTCCTTTAAGCACTCAAGTGGCTGTTTTTTTTTGTTGTTGTTTTTTTTCTCGAAGGTGAAGTAAAGGAGAGGAGGCACTTGATGCAACTCATCACTGAGCTCACTGCTACTGTCTCCTGCCTTGTCTGCTCAAAGCGCTCTGGCACCCCGCTAGGAAAGATGAGAGGCTTGATTACAGTCAAATTAGCAAATGAGCAGGTTAATTACAGAACCAAATTCCAGTATGAGGACTGTCATTTTTCTGAGAGATGCTCCTGCTCTTCCTCAAAGAGCCTAAAGAAAAAGAGAGGAAGGAGGGAGGAGGAGGAGAAAAGGCTGAGGACGGATGTTTTTTTTCTCCTTTCCTTTTCAAGAAAAAAAAAAAAACTCCCTGGTTTCTGCCCTTCTTAGCTCTGAAGCTCGCCGTTTGAGGTTAAGGGGAAATGGTTGCATCAATGAACTATTATTTTTTTTAAGAGGACACTTTTTCCCCGTGCATTCTCCCTTTTCTCTCACTCCCTTCCCCTCACTCAGGAGACTGCATCAAACCCCTCACTCCAAGCTTTTCTACCCACTCTCCCGCTCGCTGGCTTTCATCCTTCACTTCACAGGAGCCTTTGGGAGACTTCAGATTTTTTATTTGCTACAACCACGTAGAAAAGGAATTTCTGAGACATCGCCTAAAGTTTGCAAGGACGTTCCATTTCACACAGAGAAAGAATGTGCGGCGAACTCGCTGAAGAAAAGGCAAAAGTAATTAGGGAGAAAAAGGAGAATTTCTCCACTGACCTTGGTCAGTGGTGCCACTGTTGTCGAGTTTGTTCATGTGACAAGTTGAAGATAAGTGTTTAGGAGCTATGTGATGCGTCAGACTGAATGCTCAGCTTTACCTCGGTCAATGGCCTTTGGCCATAATTATGACTGCAGATAGTGTGCATGTGTGTACGTGTGTGGGTAACTGAGACATGGATGGATTTTTGTGAGCAGATGTGTATGAAGTCTGGAGCAAATGGAGTGAGAAGCTGAGCAGCTGGCAGAGGACAAGGAGTAGGCTAGTGAAGAAGATGGGAGATTTACGCACACTCACAAACACGCACACAAACACACACACACACGCACACGTAGACGCGAGCAATGATGATTCAAGCTGGTGGTGCACACACTTAGTGACATGACTCACACCAGTTCACTTTCCAGATGCCGTCATTTGTGTGTCATTTCAGCGACAACCTACTGCAACACCGCTAAATTAATTTCTCCTGCCTTGTCACCCGCGTGTCATCATCTGTCATCAGTTCAGTGAATTATATTTTCACTCCGGCAAGTGTTTCCAGGGAATTTGTCTTGGATGTACTCAAATCTCTTAATGGACCCAAAGTTGTGAAAGTTGGCTCTCGCATTTTCTGGGTGCTGCCGCTGCTGCAGCCAGAGGAATTCATGGCGGAGAGCTGTGCAACACGGCGAGGGATGCCTAAGTAACCGCGAGCACTCAGAGGGCATCTATATTTTATTTGTCAGTTAGATTTGAGCGAGGGAGAAGATCTGCGTTTTTCTTTCCGTTGATCGCTTTCTTGACAGAAGCGTATCAGCGCGTGTCCCTCTTCGTGCCCAGCATCAGTCCCACTGACCCCTCGCCTGTCTTTCTTCTTTATTCCTCCATTTTTCTCTAGCCATACTTTTCTCCTCCTCTCCCTTTCCCTCCTCCCACTTAGACAACTCTATTGGATTTTTAGTCCATTCCAAATGAATTGAGCTGCGGCACTCATGTCGAAACGAGCCCAGTCGATTGCCTAAATGTAACTATGCACAGTTATTGGTACTGCAGCGCAAGCCATTTGCGGGAAGCCTAAACATTATAAACAAATAAAGCAGCCGTATTGCCTCCAGGCCTTTGGTAGGAATGCACTGCAGTGTCTGGTGAATGGGCAGCCAGCGTGAAATCCAATATAGGCCCGTGCGTTAAGGACGAGGGAGAACACTCCACTCCAATCTTCATCAATATAGCACTATACAAGACTGGGGTGGCTACTGCCACCATAATACGACCACTTTTTTTTTTTTTGACCACTCCATGCCACATGATACTACTAATGCCAATACTACCTGCTGTTTCTGTTACTACAAAGACAAAAAAAAAGGGAACAATCTGCAAGGGTTTTGGTTACAGGAGTTCCCCACAAAGCTGTAATGAATCTTTGTGGCTAACCAGAGCAGGTGATTCAGGTGGTTCTTAAAAATGAATCTTACAAAAATTCCCCCAGACACGGGTGATTTCAAACATTTCTTGCACTTGTACGGAGTTTCATTTCGCAGCACAGTTGTGGCCTTTTTGAGCACTTTTCATAAACATGGTATTTTAAAGTCCAGGTGTAGGCGTGGGATAAAAAAAGGCAACTTTTCCAAGTCCTGCCTTTGCCTATTATTTCCACTGCAATCACAATGGCCACCACAGAATAAGTGATTGGCAGTATAGTTACAGGAGCTGCAGCAGCAGGTGTTATAAATGTCTCAAAATTGTGATTAATGTATGTGTGTACATTCGACACTCCAGCCTTTCTAAAGAAAAAGAAAATAATAATGATTTTACAGCACAGCCATAGACGGGTTCACATGGCAATGAGCAGACTGTGTTCTCCTCTATCTACCCCACAGACTCCGTCCTAGACTTTGTTTATCTCTTATCACTGTGCCCTAATGGTTTGGCGTGGTACAGGAGCAGTGAGGGATAAATCACCAGAGGTCTTCTGGTTGCTACAAGACATGCACACCCAGAGGAGTCCTTTCTCCCTCTCTGATTTGCTGAAAGCCCTCCGGTTACCTTGGAAACCCCTTCATCACGAGCAGTTATTGTGACACTGACCTAGAGCGAGGGCCAGGGCTAAGTGCGATGACCTCACACCATTAGTTGCAGGGTGTCTTTCGGTGACCTGTGTGGTGTTTCTAAGGGACATGTTCTTCCACGAGACCGCACGCACCGTCTCTGTGTGAGGTCATGTGGCTTCATGCATATTTGAATGCGCACAGATTAGGGAAGAGGTTAAAGGGTAGCATGTACATGTACCAATCCTCACGGAGGATGATCCTGTCTCCTTCCTTTCCTCAGTGTGCTGTTCAAAATGACAGAGTTTTAACCCAGCGACAGTCCCACATCTGCCCCCAGTCCTAGCTAACCTCTCAAACAGCAACACATTAATCGCCTCAACTTCTCTTTTTCCTCGTCACTGCGAGCAGTATCCATCTTGACAAGTCATTTATTCTTATTTTCAATTTTGCAGACTTATTTTCCTTAATAGAAGAGAAACAAATCTGCCAATTGGATGTGATAGCTCATTTGTATCTGTCATGCCAAAGTGGGACATTTCTTGAATTAAGATGCAGTTTTAAAGCTTCAGCGGGCACAACACTTGTTGCATAAGAAATTATGTAATACCTTTACCCCACCGGGTAGATCGTTGGATTGTTTATGCTCGTAATGTGGTGAACACATTTTAGGGAAGACTGAATAAAATGAAACATTATTATTATCTTTGGTCTGTAATTGGTTTTCATAATTTCTTCTTTATTGTTAAATACATTTTTCACACACTTTGTTTTGCAAGTTACAGCAAACTTTTGTAAGAGCTGCTTGCCAGGCCATAATGTAGCCTAGCGTGGGGTGCTTTTTAATTCAAGTCTAACTGCTGCATTGATTTCCTTCATTCATCCATTTCTCTCTATTGCGTTGCCATTATGGATATGGCTGCTTTATAAAGTATCTTTATGAGACAGCTTAAGCTTTTTGTCCACCTCTTCTGCAAAGTGGGCCCTTGCAAAAGCTGAGCAGTCATTCTCCCATCCCATCCACCACCCCACCACCCCACCTCTCATTTCATTTCTTCTGTGTGCCTTCCCAGCCATATCCTCTCTAATGAAGCTAAATCTAGCATGCTAAATGGGACCAGTCAGCTATGTCATTGGTGCTGGAGCAGCCTGGGCTGTCTTCTATTGGCCCCAAAGGCACAAACACTTCAAGACGGTAAGTCGGTGGCATTAGAAGCATTCACAGTACAGTAGGCACAAACAATATAGTCCCAAGTAGCGAGCACTTATCAGTGGTAGCTCTGAAATATTGGTACCATGCATGTACCCGGAGACAGAGGCACCCACGTGTGGGCTGTAGAGAACAGATAAAAGTAACAGAGTCAAAATGTGCATGTGAAAGTGCAACTGTAGCTCCAGCTGAGATCGCTACTGTACCAGAGATCAAGAGTAGCGAGACGTACTCGGTGGGAGACCGGCTTGTCGATTGCACCACTCTCAGCTTTAAAGTTCTCAGCTTCAGGATTTTGTATAGAATCTAATGGCTTTGGAGTGTGAGTGCACACAGTAACACAAGTGGAAAAGCACCGTACTATAGGACCCTACGTGACAATCCAAAATGCGCACACACTTACAGGTACGCACAAACACACGCGCACACACAGTGTGTCAAATCTCCTACTGAAGTCCAATATATCCCTCACAAACCCATTAAAGGTGCTTCATACAACAGCCTCTCACCGAGAATACAGAGAGGGAAGTGAGAAAAGAACAGACTGAGAGGGAAACAGAGTATAAGAGCGTTTTTAGGTGCTAAAAGTTCAAACACATTCTGGTGTACATGTGTACACCGCTTTATACACAGATTCATTTTTATGATGCTTTGAATAGTAAAACATGCGGTAGCAACAGTTTTCTGCTCATTAAGTTGTTTAAAACTGTACATTTGTAAGCACAGATGCATTTTATTATGAAGTGTCCTTGTGTCATTCTAGTGCATAAAATGTTTTTATCGCTAGCAAATGCCTCTTTATCTGAAAATAAACCAGGGCTTTTCAGTCGAGCGTAGGATTAGCTCAGGCATGCCAGAAAGTTGAGTTCAGCTGCAGTCCTGGTAGATCAACTGACCTTGGTACCAGCCCGCATCACGTGATGGCTCAGCTGATACAGTCCTATGTGTTCACTTGATTAATCTCACACCCTTCTGCATATCTGCAAGCTTGGTGGCCACCTCCATCGCAGCCTCCCCCTTTCATGCTACATCTGACTTAATTACTGTCACATCTGAGCTGGGATCTTGGGGTTGTTGCTCTACCTTTTTCCCTTTCCACATATGTACAAGGTCCCAGAGCAGAACCATGGCAATAAATATAAATGGCCGCAGATAGAAATGTTGCTCCGAGAGTGCTGATGGGGACGAGAAAGAGAGCGCATATTTCTCCCATATTGGCTTGTCTTTACTGTTAAATCTAGACTTTCATTTAAAATAATCTCTTCACATACAAGGTCCTAAATAATCAGGCCCCATGTTATCTTAAAGACCTCATGGTACCATATTACCCCGACAGAGCACTTTGATCTCTGACCGCTGGCCAACTTGTGGTTTCTAGAAAATTTAAAAGTAGAATGGGATGCTGAGCCTTCATCTTTCAGGTCTCTATTCTGTGGAACCAGCTCCCAGTTTGAATTTGGGAGACAGACACGCTCTCTAATTTCAAGATTAGGCTTAGAACTTTCCTTTTTGATAACGCTAGGGCTGAATCAGGTGACCCTGAATCCTCCCTTGTTGCAATAGGCCTAGGCTGCTGGGGGCTTCCCATAATGAATTGTTGGGGCTGTTGGGGTTTTCTCTCATATTATTGTAGTGTCTTTACATTGCAAAATAAAGCGCCTTGAGGCAGCTGTTGTGATTTGGCACTATATATACATAAAACTGAATTGAATTGAACAGAAATAACTCCTTCTGACTCTGGAGGTCCTCACTTAAGTACCTTAGTTTGCAGTAGGCAAACCATGCTATCACTGGACTGCAGACTTTGCTGTTAAATTCTGTCTTTAGCATATAAGACATGATTTCTTACTTGCCCAATAAATAAAGTATCTTTGAGATCTTCTTTCTGGGAATCCCCTCAGCTTTTAGTGTGGTGTGTGTGTGTGCGTGGGGGGGTGTACTTTATTCCACTCAAGTTAAAGAATGAATCACTGCAGCTTATGTTTGACCTACATGCATCTACCTGAGCTGAAGTAAGACACCTATATATGGCTGACAGTCTGTCTCCTCCCCGCTCTCCGACTAGTTGACATTTCAGCCCGAAGAAATGAATCTTCTTTGGCATTTATTCACCGCTCCGGGGTTGCTCAGCCCTATAGCTGCTGTCATTTACACTTTTTAATATGTGTGTTAGTGCTACACTTTTCTGTTAACTTAAACAATAGCTGACTACCCTCTAAAGAGACAGGATGGCAGTATAATCGCTACAGTGTCCCTCAACATTTCACCTCCGCACAGAGTTATGGCATGCACACGTACACACACAGACGACGCATGTTGTACAGTAAAAGCCAGCCAAAGTCTTCAGTGTGTCACCTCTGTCATAGTGTTAATTAGACAGTGTCACCGGCTGTCCCCAGTGACATTTATTGCACATTTGAATATTTTACCCAGACAGATGGTAAGAATGTCAAGGCATGACACTGAGTTATTAAGCCCTAGCCCTCTCCCTCTGCGACAGAATGCAGGGCTTGTCAGCACTCGATTGTTTTAATAACTCAGTGGCAGTGCCGCAGCGAAGTTTGTCCCGACTCTCCGCGCTGCAGCTAGTTCCTAGGGCACAGGTGAAAAAAAAAAAGCCCCACACACTACCAAGGGTGTGATTCTGCTGAATGAGGATGAGCAGGAATTCCCTCAATGAATAAAAGAACAGGGTAGCGTAGCTCTGTGACCCAACTGCTGACATTATCCATCTGCAGATTGCCAAGCTTTCTATATCTCTCATGACCTTCACCTGCATTATAACGCTCTTGTCAGACGCACAGCCCAGCATGGATGTGCACCATAACCTCAGAATAAGACACTACTGTAAAGTGGCTGGAAATATCCAGCCTCTCATATCACTGCAAAGACGCCGAGATGGATGGTACTCCAAATAGTCTGAAGTTTCTTTTTTTTTGTTTTGTTTAATATAGCAGCACTTTTCAACTCGAATAATCAAGAATTAGGAGAATTTGAGAGAATGTCCGCACACTGGATGCCTGTGGAGGAATAGGTCTGCTCAAATTTAGTTTGGCTGGCAGGTGTTAGGTTGGATCCTTATCAGCTGATGATCACACAATGGCAGATTGTGTGGCAGAAGCTGTGGCAACGATCCCTGTTGGAGAGGATTCACACTAACACTAAGGAGAGGTAAATAACTGTGAGAAGACCATGTTAAGCTGTCTTTTATATGTAGACATCATTCAGGCTCTACAACTTTGAGTACTTGAAAAAGATTGTTCAAAAATCTTTCCAATAATTTTAGCAATATGTCAGCATGCCCACGTACTGGCTCGCTTGTTTTTTATTTCTCAACAAAAGAAAAGTTTCTTTTGAAAAGTTTCCCCATGAAGAGATGAACCAGAAAATAAACCGAGCCCACTTGTCAGAATTATTACGTGTTGCATTTCCAAAATTGAACTTCGGTTATTAAGATTATAGTGTAAAATTAGGATTAATAGCTGGGTGAACACAATTTAAGCAGTGATTTTTTTTTTTTTTTTTTTTTTTTTTTTTTTCC